>RJWT010019511.1:0-18595 GCA_004365215.1 Cuniculus paca
CCGTGCATTGTTATCCTTCAAATAAATGATCAGACTACCAGCTTTAGACCTGCAAAGTGAGTGAAACACTAGACACTACAAGCATTAAGTTGTATTTTACCTCAATTGCTATCCTCTCAGCCTGTGTTTCTCTGGATCAGCCTATTACTTATGGGGGGAGCACACACATTGGTTCTTCTTGTCTCTCAGCTCACTCACCAGAAGGGGCTGGCATCTAGTTCTCCCCCCAGCAACCCACACATGGCATTATTCACAGGGAGGGCTTAGCTTCTTGTTGACTTCTCGTTCTCTTCCCAGCAGCCTGCAAATGGCACTGATTTGCAGGAAGGGCCTTTTCTTTTCTTTTCTTTTCTTTTCTTTTCTTTTCTTTTCTTTTCTTTTCTTTTCTTTTCATTTTTTTCAGACAGTGTCTCAAGATGTAGTTCAGGCTAGCTTTGAATTCTGTCTATAGCTCAGGTTGGTCTTAAACTCATATTGAGCCTTGTGCCTTACCTTTCTGAGTGCTGCAGTTATAAGCAAGGGACACTGCACACAGCACTAACACACTATTCTTCACACAGAGTGGAGGAATCAAGCTAAAGTTACAAACTTGGTATTAAGTGTTCTCCAGCTCAAAATTCCTAGTAAGTCTCCACCAAAAGTTACAGAAAATTCTTTGTCAGCCCAGGACACTGAAAATTCTTCCAAATATATTCCCTTCAACTCTCCCAGATGCTCAGCAAGCTTCTTTTATACAATCTTTATTGATATTTTTCAAACTTATCAACATGTCTCTCCACTTTCTTAACTAAACCAACTGAACTTACTGTTGCACCTTCTCACAAGTATTTATCCAGTTTCTGCTTATACCTCAACATCCTCAGCCTTTTTGGAACCAGGGACTGGTTTCACAGAAGACAATTTTTTCACCCAGCAGATGAGGATGATTCAAGTTCATCCATTTATCATGTGCCTTATTTCTATTATTATTACATTGCAATATATAATGAAACAATTATACAACTGACCAAACTGCAGAATCAGTGCATGTCATGAGCTCAGTTTTCTGCAAATGGACAGTCCCATAGGAAAGTGATGGGAGACAGTGACACCCAAATTGTGTTGCTTATTCTCAGTTTGCTCCCTGATTTCATTTTTGTAGCTATCACTGAAGAAAGCCCTGTTTTACACAGATAGGATATTGGAAATGGAAGCAAGTTCTTCAGTGATTTTTGTGGCAATCTTATAATATTTTACCTTGACTTTAATCTAGGATGTATAGAGATTTGACGTTGTGTCAAACATATTGTTTAGGCCACTGTCATTTGCCATCTCAAGCAGTTGATCTAGCACTCACAAAGTTGATTTGAATGGCATATTTACAAATTGATCAGAGATCCATTCCTTCCAGTTTGGGGTCTTTTGTGATAGGAAGTAATGGTCTTACTCTTATGGAAGCAGAGATAGCTGATCATGCACCAGCTGGGAGAAAGAAGGCCCTGGCTCAGTCTCTTTCAAAATCTCTGCTAATGTTTCAAACATGTAAAAAAAAACCCAATATTCACTCTTACAAACAGAGCCAGTTTTTCTGCTGAATTGAACACAGTTGTTTTCTCTAAAGTAACACACTGAGTTCACTTGAGAAGGATATGTCACACAAGTAAGCAAGTTTGGCAATAGATCTATGTCATAGAAATGTGCTGCCAGCGAGAACTCTTTTTCTAAAAGAAACCTTGGGAGTGGCTCCTAAAGTCAAAAACTCTTGCCAGTGATGTGTCCTTAGAAACCCCTCGCACTTCTTCACATAAGACAGCTGTGTGTGCTCTTTGTCCATCTCTTCTCAGAGTTGCACAGACAGATGCACTTTAAAGGCAGATACTTTAATGTGGTTAATAAGTTCAATCACATTCTGCAAAATATTTTTAAAGTCAGATGACTTTTTCAGCTACCCATCATTTATCTATACAGTAAATAAGTTCACATTCAGAATCAACCTCTTTGACACAAGTAGTGAAACTAGAAGCTTGTATAGTCATGGCTCCATACAGGCATGTACTAATACAAAATGACCAATTCTTTTTTCTTCATATATAATCATTCCAAGACTTGAATCGTTCTCAGATATGGTACTGGTAGGCAACACATGTACAAATAAAATATCCTCATGCATATCTTCCTGAAAAATATATTGCAAAAAATGATCATTTTTGCCTTCTCAACCTAGATTGCATAACTAATAAATCCTCTCGAAAAATTTTTCCTTGATAACCTTTTCTGTTTTATCAGTTTGCATAGTTATGGTGTTAGTTGAAAGAGGAAGACATGCCAATTTTTGACTTGCAGCCTTTCCTAAAAGCTCATAACAAATATTTTTAGCATTAGGCAAGATCAATCCTTCATGATATTAAAGGACTTTTTAGCTTCATCAATATGATTAGCCACTAAGGATGACCTTCTCCATGTAGAAACATTTAATGAAAGAGTAGTCTTTAATAATTTTCACTGTTGTTGATGTTCCTTTTTTTCTTTGAAAAAATCCAAAAGCTTTTCTGTTAAGGTAGAATGATTGGTTTCTGTGTGGCAATGTGTATGAAGGTTTCTTGGCTTTCTTTATTAGATAGTCAGTCACTATATATTATATATTATATATGGAGAATGTGAGTCACCTGTTGCAATGAAACTGTAATTTAAGTAGGACTTTCGGTATTTTCTTTACATGCAGCTTTCTTTTCGTTGGAAGTGTTAGAGTTTTCTACTATCTCATCATTGGACTTTCCACCTTTTCAAAGTTCTCCAGTGGTGTTTATTTATTATTCATTTTGCCAAGGGTTGTGTTGTGGGCTTATCAAAACAATGACTGAGACAAGTATGTAGTATGGGAAAGAAGTCTGGAAGGAAGTGGTAAATAAAATAATGGGCAGGACACATACAGAGTAAAGTATGTGTCCAACTCTGACTTAAACTCTCCCTACAGATGCAGCTGTTCAACTGAAAAACATCAACTAACTTGTCACAATAAATATTGCTACTAGTTGCAGTTACTTGCCACTTACTGATAGGGTTTTGATATGAGCCTTCAAGCAATTGATTCATTATGTTCTCTGCAAAGTCAAACCTCTCTGCTAATGTTTATCTCAATTTACAGCTGCTCCCCAGCACTAACATCACCACCTCAGACTTACCTCATACCATCAGGCATTCGATTCTCATAAGGAGTGAACGACCTTGATCTAATGTGAGCAGTGGGGAGCAGCTACAAATCTCCTCCTGTGTGGCCCAGTTCTTAAGAAGATACTGACCTGTACCAGTGCATAGCTCAGGGGTTGGGGAACTTCTGTTTATCTCATTAAATTCTGTTTAAATTTCATCTCCTGAGAAATACTCATCTTTTCCACTCCATCTACATTATTAGCACATACTAATTCTTAATTTTTTTTACTTTTAAAGAGAAAGAAACAAAAACAATAACGCAAAATTTCAAAAAAGATAATAGGAGAATAACAATAGTTAATACATTGTGTACTGTTCTCTTCAAAGTAGTTGCTCAGATTGCAACATATGGCATGGAAAAATTGATCAAACAATATAAGCACAAATCTTTTCAATGAACTAAGAGAAATTAGAAATATAACTATCTTAAACATACTGTATGTATATTTTTTTTCCTTTCCTTTTTTCTCCTTTTCTCCATTCCATTTTTCTTTCCTTTTGAACAATTTCTTCTCATTTCACAATTTCTATTGTACATTTGGATTTTATTTACTCTTTCAGCCTCTCACACTAGAGAGAAAGTATAATTTTTACACCTGTGAGTCTGACTTATTTCACTTATGAGTATAGTCTCAAGTTGTATCCCTTTACCTATAAAAATCTCAAGTTTATCCTTCTTTATGAGTGAGTAGTACTCCACTATAAAAAATACCACATCCTTTTCATTCATTCCTGCATTGATTGGCATTATGGTTGTTTCTAAAATTTAGGTATTACAAATTGTGCTGCAATAAACATGGATGCACATATATTGCTGTGGTATGATGTTTTTATTTCTTCTGGGAAGACACCCAGAAGCAGAATAGCTGGATCAAATGGGACCTCTAATTCTAGTTTTTTGAGAAATTCCCACACTGATTTTCACAGTGATTGCAACAGTATACATTCCCACAAATAGTGGAGAAGGGATCTTTTTTCTTTCCCACAGACGCACCAGTATTTGTTATTGGTTGATTTCTTCATGATAGACATTCTTTCTGGTGAGATGGAATCTCATTGTTTTAATTTGCATCTCTTGAATGACTAATGATGCTAAATATTTTTCATTTATTTTCTATTTGTATTTCTTTATTTGAGAAGTGCATATTCATCTCAGATGCCAATTTTTGGATGGGTCTTTTAATTTGATGATCTGATTTTTTGAAATTCTTTGTTTTAGCTATAAGTCCTCTGTCTGAGGAATAGCTGGCTATAATTTTTCCTACTCTGTGCATTACCTTTTCTCTCTATTGTTGTTTTATTTTGATGTGCAAAAGCTTTCTAATAAGATGATATCTCAGTTGTTGATTCTTTGAAGTATTTCCCATGCAGTTAGGGTTTTGTTCATGAAGTGCCTGCCTACACCCATATCTTCAAGTTTTCTGCTTATTTTCTCTTCCAGTAGATTTAGCATTTCTGTTTTAATATTTAGATCTTTGATCCATTTTGACTTTAGTTTAGTGCATGGTGATAGACATGAATCTAGTTTTACTCTTTGGCATGTGGAAAGCCAGTTTTTCCAGCACCATTTATTTAAGAGACTATCTTTCTTCCAGTGTACATATTTGACCCCTTTGTCAAAGATAAAGTGACTGAGTATGTATAGGGTTGCATCAGCATCTTCTATTCTGTTCCTTTGACCCTCAGCTCTGTTTTTTTGTTTGTTTTGTTTTGTTTTTTGTTTTTTGGGTTTTTTTTGCCAATACCATGTTTATTTTAATCATACTGGCTTTGTAGTATAATTTCAAGTCAGGAATTACAATGTCCCCTGAATTTCCTTTAGAATTGCTTTTTCTATTCTAGGTTTTCTCAAGTTCCAAATGAATTTTAAGAATATTTTCTCTAATTTTAAGAGGTATGCTAAAGTTATTTTGATTGAAATTGCATTATATTTGTATAACAATTTTGGGAACATGGCCATTTTCACTATGTTGGCTCTTCCTATCCAGGAACGAGGGATATCTTTCTATTTTCTGACATCCTCTTTGATCTCTTTTTTCAAGTTAGTGTAATTTTCAGTGTATAGATCTTTCATTTCCTTTGTTAGATTGATTCTTAAATATTTGACTTTTTTGGATGCTATTGTGAAGAGTGTAGTTTCCCCAAATTTTACTCTTAGTGAGTTCGTTGCTTCTGTACATGAATGCTATTGATTTTTCAGGGTTGACTTTGTATTTTCCTATGCTACCGAACTTGTTTATTAAATCTAGAAGTTGTTTGGTGGAGTTTTTGGGGTCTCCTATGTTGTCTTCAAATAATGACAATTTAACTTTTTGTTTTTCCTATCCTTATTCCTTTTATTTATTTCTCTTATTAATTGGCTTTACTAATGTTTCCACAACTATATTGAAGAACAGTGGTGATAGTGGGTATCCTGGTCTTGTTCTTCATTTTTGAGTAAAAACTTTCAGGTTTTGACCATTTAGTGTTCACAGTTGATTTGGTTTGGTATAGATATCTTTTATAAAGTTGAGGTAAAGATCATCTATTCCAATTTTCTGTAGGGTTTTAATCATGCATGGATGTTGGACTTTGTCAAATAATTTTTCTGCATCTATTGAGATGATCATGTGATTTTTGTCTTTGGTTCTGTTAATATGTTGTATTACGTTTATTAATTTGTGTGTATTGAACCATCCCTAAATCTCTGGGATAAATCCTAATTGGTCATGGTGCGTAATCTTGTTGATGATTTGCTGTATTCTCTTTGCCAGTATCTTATTAAGGATTTTTGCATCTATGTTCTTTTGAGAGTTTGGTCTGTAGATTTCTTTACTGGTTGAGTCCTTGTCTGGTTTAGGTATCAGGGTTATGCTTCCAGGAATGATTTTGGCAGGTTTGCTTCCCTTTCAATTTCATTAAAGATTTCCAGCATTAGTGGCATTTTAATTTTCTTGTAGAATTCAACAGTGAATTCATCTGGGCCTGGGCTTTTCTTTGTTGGTAGGTATTAATTACATTTTCAGTCTTACTGACTAATGTCAGGATTTCTTAAATTCATAACAAATTTTAATATGTTTCATGGAAAATTCATTGTGCATGTTTGTGTACATACATGTATGTGTGATCATGTAGCTTGATTCTTATTTCTCTTGACATATTAATTCCACATAGGCACTTTTATATATTCACAGTGGAAAGCAATCATTTAACATGTATTGGTTGAGTTTTTGTTGCAATAATAAATACCAATCATTGAAACCCAGTGTTACCTTCGTTCAGGAACTTAATTTGTTTCATGATTTTGGAAAGTATTGCTATGTTTGTATTTGTGTTGGAAAGCTGGCCATGGTCATGTTTGTTACCTGATGTAGAATTTGCAAACAAAAACAAAATCTTTCAAACTGCTTTTGGTCATGAACCAAATTGTTTGTCCTTTTGATTATCTTTTACAAAAATTTATAATATTCTCTTAATGCTAAGAACTCTGGTCTTTAATTCCTTGGTTAGAGTGTCTCAAACCCAACTGAGGCATTCTGATCACTCAGACTCTATGCTGCTGGAGATTAGCCATTTAATAGATCAAGTCACTGTCTGTACCCATTTCTTAATATTGATTGGTTTTCTGTTCCTTAACCATTCCCATTCCTACGTGGGACATTAACCAGATACCTTAAGTAGCTTCAGTAATCCTGGTAAAAGTTGTCACAGGTCATGTAACTATGTCCCATTTCTATGAAGATGGCCAATCAATAAGTATTAACTTTATAGTACTGTACAAAATTGAGCTACCAGCATGGTGCTGGTGTATCAGTTTGTGGATTACATTCTAAGGTTAGATACAATATTAGTTGTTTATCAATTAAGTAGTAGACTACTTATGAAGAAAATGACTTTTTTTATTTTGAATAGAATAAAACAAAAAAAAAACAGAATAGAGTCAATCAAAACAAAACAATGAAGGTAATACAAGACTTCAAAACAAGAGTAACAATAAACCAACAATGGTTACCATGTTGCTTCTTGCTATCTTCAAAATAACTTCTCATACCATCAGTCACAATAAAATCAAACAAAACAGAACAGAATAAAACCAATCAAAATAAAACAATGAAAGCAATACAGGACTTCAAAACAAGACAGTTGGAATACAACAGTGGCTACCATAATGCATCTTGTTATCTTCAAAGAAACTGTTTTTATAATCATACATAATAAAGACAAACAAAATAAAATGGAATAGTCAATCAAAACAAAACAATAATCCTGACACAAGACTTCAAAGAAAGATAAAAGTAAATCAATAATGGCTACCATAATGCCTCTTGTTATCTTCAAAATAACTGCCTATACCCTCAAGTATAATAAAATCAAACAAAACAGAACAGAATAAAACCAAGCAAAACAAAACAAAGAAAAAAATACAGGACTTCAAAGCAAGACAATAGGAATACAACATTGGCTACCATAATGCATCTTGTTATCTTCAAAGTAGCTGCTTATACCATAACACATAATAAAGTCAAACAAAACAAAATAGAATAAAATCAATCAAGCAAAAACAAGTAAAGCAACACAGGGCTTCGAAACAAGATAATAGGAAATCAATAGTGTCTACTATAACCCATTTTGTTGTTTTTGAAATAGCTGTCCATGCCATCAAATATAATAAAATCCAACATAACAAAACAGAATAAAACCAAGCTAAACAGAACACTGAAAATAATACAGGATTTCAAAAACAGAATAACAGATTAACAATGGCCACCACCTTCCCCCTATAGACATCTCTTCCCCTTTCACCTTCACAATATCTATTGTGCATTTTATATCCCACTAACTCCTTTAGTTTTTTATACTAGGGAGATGACACAATGTTCACCTACTTGACTCTGAACCATTTCAACCACGACCATGATCTCAAGTTGTATCCATTTACCTACAAGAGCCTGGAGGTTATCTGTTTTTTATAGCTGAGTAGCTTTCCATTGTATACAAATGTCATATCTTTCTTATCCATTCTGCAGCTGATGTGCAATCTGCCCTTACTTTTTTTCTGATTTCCTGTCACACAGAGCATTGTTTTCTCTCCTTTGACTTTTAGTCTATGAATTTCCTTTTGAGTTAAGTGTGTTTATTGAATAGAGCGTACTGGTGGATCTTGTCTCCTGATCCACTCTGTTTGTGTTTCTTTTTATTGGTGAATTGAGGTCATCTGCATTAATGGTTATGGCCAACATGCACTGGCTCGTCTCTGCTATGCTATTTTCCTGCTGTTGGCTGTTTAAATTTCCCCTCCATTCAATTGTCAGCCCCTCTCAGTGATCCCCCTCTGCTTCTGTTCCTGGAATTGTGGTCTTTTTTGTCTCTCTCTGGAATGTCCTTCAGTATTCTTTGTAGGGTTGGGTTGGCAGTCATGAATTCCTTCAGTTGTTCTTTGTCATGGAAGTATCTTGCTTCTCCATTAATTATGAAAGATAGTTTTGCGGAGTACATCAACCTGGGTTGGAAGTTGTTTTCTTTCAGGACTTGCAATACTTCACACCAAGCTATTCTTGACTTGATGGTTTGTGTTGAGAAGTCTGCTGTGATTCTGATAGGTTTTCCTTTATAGGTGATCTGTTTCTTTTCTCTAACAGCTTTTAATGTTCTTGTGTTTTTATGTTCTTGTGTTGAATTTCTGGAATCTTGATTATTATATAGATTTAATTTGGTTATGGCTAGCAGGAGTTCTATATGCCTCACTTATCTGAATGTCATGTCCTTTTCCCATGTTTGGGAAATTTTCTTCTATTACTTCTGTAAATAGAATGTTAATGTCATTTGTGTTGACCACTGCTTTTTCACTGACACCTATTATTCTTAAATTATTTCGCTTTGCATTGTCTTGCAATCATTGAATTTTTATTTCCTGGTTCCTTGTTATTTTTAAGAGGTCTTTCTTTTCATGAAAGCTGCACACAAGCTGCACACATTTCCTCAAGGTCTGAAAGTCTATCTTAAGTTTCTTTCAAGCCATTTTGCCAGCTTTCAATGGTGTTTTTCATTTCCTGGATATCTCTTAGAATATGTTTAATGCATTCTAAATTTCTGTTATATTGTTCATTTATAGTTTCCCTCATTTTCCTATGCTCCTCTATTTTTTTAATCTGTCTTCTTTTGAGAGGCTTAGCAATTCTTTTATTAGGTTTTTCATTTCTTCTTTTACTTGAGATAGTATTTCTCTTCTAATTTCTTTTATAACCTCATGAAGTTGTCTCTTTTCTTCAGTTGCCATCACTGCACAAACTTCAGGTGTGCAATTCCTGATCTCTTCCATTTTCATCTCCTGGACTTGCTTTGCTTGGGTTGGAGTTCAGGGACTGTCTTTTGCCTCTTTATCTTTACATTTTCCTGGGTTCTTCCAAACAAGGCTAGTGGGGTCCCAGGCACTTCCCACACTGGCTACAATTTCTCTAGAGCATGACTGTTTGCTTTTCCTGGCTAGTCCTGGCTATGGGTATTGAATGGTGGCCACTGGGTGTTCTGGTGAAGGGCCAGAGTCTGTTTTTCCCAGCCCTTGCTGGTTACCTGGGGTGGAAGTGTCCCAAGGGCTGCTTGAGTGTATGCAGGAACAGGGCCAGCAGCTGCCTTCCCACTAAACTGGTTACTGGTGAGCAGTGTCTCCCAGTGTCTGCTGGATTGCATGTGAGCACAAGGCTTGCTGCTGCCTTCTCACTGAGCTGGTTACCGGCCCCTTGTCAATCTCCTCTTCTCAGTCAAGTCCCCATATGCATCCATGCCTTTACACACAACTGCTCAGCCGAAGCTCTCATCTCTGCAGCTGATTTCATGACACCAGTGGTTTCATAATGTCTTAGTCTAGGGGCTGACAGTTCTGTTGGTTGGAGCCTCTACCAAGTGAGATGCACTAATACTGTTTATGCTCAGCCTATTTCCTTTTCTTTCTCTTGCCTTGTCATTTCTCTTTCTCTACTTCTCTCTCCTTCCTTACCTCCATGATAGTCATGACACTGTAAATGGCTTCATCACTGTTTGAAAAATGCTGGGGTACATGTAGGACTCCAACAATCATTTTCCTTCCCATGAAGATACACACTGCTCTGATCAGGACCAGTGCAAACAGGAGTTATAATATAATGCATCTCCAGGAGTGTGTGGCCCAAGGCACCGGTGGAACTGGGCATGCTCAGTCACCAGGCAGATTTCTCAGTAAAGTGCAAACTCCAGCAGTGCCTTCCAGGTGTGCCAAAAATGATATTTATTTAGCTTACAGTTTTGACAGTTCAAGGGTGTTGCACCTATATTGGCTCAATTTTTTAGGGCACTGAGCTGATGGTTGATGACAATGGCAGAGGGATGAGTAGCAGTGAGATGTCACATCTCAAGCCACAAAAGCAATCTTCTGATGAGAAATATCATGAGATCACATAAGAACTACCTCATAAGAGCACACCCCAGATGATCCAAGGAGATTCAACTCGGCCCTCTGTCTTAAAGGCTTTGTAGCATTTCACAACACTGCTAACCTGGAGACCAGTCCTCCAGTCACAGTGCAGGATGTTCAATCCACTCTCAAATCTAAGCACAAGCACATGGCACATACAGAGGTGTGAGTTCTCAACATTTCACAACTAATCCTTGAGGTTGAGTTTCTAGGTGGACACTTGGATTCTCTTCTCTTCTTTATTCCAGCTGTAGCACTGTGTTCATATTTGTATTTAGGAGGTTTAGGACTGATACCTGGCAACCTTTATTTTGTGGCATGTCTATTCTTCTAGTACAGGTGTTGGAGACAACACCTGTCCCCATCCACCAGCTTGAAATTTTGAGACATTTGATCAGTAACATCAAAATATTTTTCTTTTTGAAGTTTACCTTGCCTCAGACAACAGTGGTAGTAGCATTGCTTTCACTGGTTGGTTTTAAGTCATGTTGGATGACAGATGAGTACTTTTGCTTGAATGGTATTACCTTTTCTTCCATGAGTTCCTGTCGGTTCTGACTGTATTATATGAGAGGCAGATGGAACCAGTTTTGAAAGTGATTGCATTCAGGGATGCAGTCATGAGGATCTAAAGAGCCCAAGAAATGATACAGTTGGAAAACATTTTGTAAAAATCCAAGCAGTTAACATAATTAACCAGTACATATTGTCTTGTGTAGTCTGGGAAAGATTTTATTTTGTGTCCATCATCAAAGAAGCACAAAAACAATTTTTGACAGTGTCATTGAAACCTAACACTCACAGATATTACAATGGATGATGTAGAGTAATGAGTAATGATGTAGCCAGCACTAAATGAATAGTATTAGGTAAATTCTGAGTCAAGATAATTTGTATTGTTTTAATACATAGAGGTTCTAAAAAACCATGATTTGTGATTTAAGACTTTGCTAGAATTTTCTCATGATGGGAAATATTAACTTAGCTAGAATTGCATATTTGTTCATAAAATACAGGAACACATAGTTTCTATAAACAAATATATGAATGCTTTCTTTTTACTCTGTAGTCCCAGTCTTTATAGACACATTAACACGCTTCATGCAGGTCCAGGAATTTAATTATGTACTTTAAAATGATTTTTATAGGCAGGATCCTTAAAATTATGTTCATGATTTCATAAACTCTATGAACATTGTTGGTGGTACATTCTGCTTTGAATTCCAAATAGACACACTAAGAATTGTGTGATTTTCTTAATGATAGGATATATAAGTGTAACAGAAAATGCCCCCTTCCAAGTATATTTCAGCTTCTTAGTTGCCCAGGTAATAGTTCCTGTTCCAGTTCCAGTTGCTTCTGGTCACTAAGAAATGAGTGATCACTATGATGCACATTATATAAACTAATTGCCAATTGACAAGCCATTCTGCCTCTGTACTTCCTTCTCACTTATCCTGTATAAACCCTAGACCACCAGAGATCAGGGTCTGATATTCAGGAAATGATGACATGAACATAGTGGACTAACACATCTGTTCTGCAGAAGGCCAAAACTACCATGCGTATTTCAAACCATGTTGTGATAGAAATGATAGTTATAATAGTTCTGAGAGTGAAATCTTGCATATATTCTACTATTCCTCTCAAAAACACAATGACTTTTAACACTCTTGCTTGGTGAGGATTAAAAAAAAACCCAAATCAATGATCTCCTAAGTTTAAGAGTATATATGAAAGGTTTCACTAAAAATATTATTATACATATAATGGTAACAGATGTTACAACAGATTATATTTACAACAATCTATTGTAATTTATCCATTTTGATTTTCAGAAACCACACAAACTGTTTGAAAAGAGAGATGAGGTATACTACTATCCCTGCAATATTTAAGACTTTAAATTAACCCTGATCTCTACAATTCTGCCACATGTGATATTGCTTCTGGTAAACTCTGATGACTGATTTCTAGGAGTAGGGTAATGGGGAGTTGGTGGAATTGGTTCAAGGACTCTCATTTTACATTCCATATAATAATGACTCTTTTTAGGCAGTTAGAAAACCAAATGTGAGGGCTTAGTCAGCACTTATACATAACCATTGCAATTATGCATGCAAGGACCAAAAAATTACCACAAGCTGTTTTCATAGATGCTTTTGATGCAATGTGAGTTACATGTCTTTATTTGTAAACTGTACTCCAGAAACTCCGGCTCTATTAAGCTAACCGTAAACAGTATTTTGTAGTCATGATACAAATGAAGATGTAAACTGTGAATCTAGAAGGCTTCAAAATATTTAGGCTTTCTGTTTACCCCCATTTTGTTAGTATAATAAGTAATTTCAGGTTCCTCTAGTGAGAAACTTGAAGAATATTTATTTTACATATTATTAGTTATAGTGTAAGAAATTCATTCACTGGTTGTATCCTACTTATTAGACAATGGCTTCTGAATTTCTATTGCCCAGTCTGCTCAAGAGTTTATACTTTTCTGTTGTGGCAACAGAAATGAGTGTTTTGTCCAACTAGGTCTTGAACTTTTTTCAGGTTATTGAAGTTAAAATGTTTCTTTGATTTTCTCTATGGACATCATTGTCTATGTTCAACTCCATAGATCCTCACAGGTCAAAGGCAGCAATAATCAATGCATTGTTTTTTTCTAAGATGGTCAATAAACATACTTTGCTTATGATTGATAATTGTTGCCAGTTGGCCTCCAAGATACCAAAATTTCATCATTGCCAGTGACTTAAGGATCACACTTCCATGTGAAATCTTTTTGTCAACCCTGGATTTTAACCACAGCCACTATAGAGCTTCTAAAGATGCTGTTACTCCATAAATGATTCCTTTAATGAAGTGAAATTTTGCTGGTATCTTCTAAGAATGTAACAGAGTGGAAGAGTATTGAGATAGTAGATTAGGACTGGTGCAAACCCAGTCATGCAAGTGAGCATAATCTGTCAGTTATGAGACTCAGAACACAAGACAGAATGCAGAACCCAGAATGACTCTGCACTTCTTGAGTAGTGTATGTGGGATCAGGTACAAAGGTGTTATTTTCAATTTTTCATTTATAACTGTTGCAAAACCATCTGAGTCTTTGATAAGGCAGTCTAAATCCAAGTGAGTTTTTGATAGGACAACCATCCCAAATGCCTTATTTGCATGAGGGAGATGACTTCCATTGTCCTTATGACATGTGTGAGCCTTTTCACTTGCCCACACTCACTCTGTAGAGCATACATTTTTGTACCTTCAGTAAATAAATATCCTTGATGTGTTTTCTGTATGGCTCGTCCAATTATTTGTTAGGACCTGGAAAGAATATTTTTTCATGTTCCCAAATATGGAAACATTTCCTTGGAAAGCCAGTCAGTAGGTCAGTTTCTTTCTTTCTCTCTTTCTTTCTTTTCTTTCTTTCTTTCTTTCTTTCTTTCTTCTTTCTTTCTTTCTTTCTTTCTTTCTTTCTTTCTTTCTTTCTTTCTTTCTTTCTTTCTTCTCATCACTAATTGTGACTTAGCATTAGACAGTTAAGAGCTGCCAGGGTGTTGCCACTGACTCAGTCATAGAACAGATTGTATTTAGGTTCTGCCAGGTACAAGAAAACTTCTACATACCATGTAGGATACATATTTGTGTGACCTAAAGCTTAATATGACACGTTTGCTCCCATGTTTCTGTTCTTCCCAATACTTGATTCAGCTTTCTCATTGTTTTTGGAGGAAACAGCATTCAATAATTTGGCCATCTACTTGAATAGCCACCTAACCCACCCTGCTCCTTTTTTTTGGGTTTACCATAATCAACGGTCTCATTTACACTTCTCAGAGGGGAATTAAAAACCTAATAATCAATTAAGACAACACAAGTAAATAGTAAGACATAAGAGTATTAAAAATAAAAGATATCAAAATGGAGCTTAAAATTATGGTATTACTTGACTTACAGATTCATAAATCTATTGAACAGAGTGAAGAAGACAGAAATAAAAAAAGCTTATACAGGATCTTTTTATATTACATGGGTAGCAAGCAATACACATCAGTGGGCAATGAAATATTTAAGAAATGGATAACTGAATTTTAATAGTATGTTTATAGATCTCCACTTTGTACTTTACTGAAACGCAACTTTTAAGTAGTTAAAAAATAAAAATTCAAGAAAAAACTTTAAGAAGTTGTTGACTTAAACAATTAAGTTTATAATAGATTTGATTAAATAAAAAATAGTATTATTATTATTTAAAATTTTTTATGGGTTGATATTAAACTAAAATTCTGGTTGTTGATGAGAGCAATTTACAAAATGTATAAGCTATCTATGGGACAGGAAAAAATGTTTGTCAGTAAATTATCTGATGAACAGCTAAAAATCAAACAACTCAATTATAAAGTATCTACTAATTCTTCTATAACATGGGCTAAGAGCTTATATGTATATTTCTCCAAGAAAATGCACAAATGGCAGATAAGTGTGTGAAATGATGCTTATTGCTTAATGTAGTGAATCTTCAGAAAAATGCAAATTAAAACCACAATGAAATATCACTTGACATCTGTTAGCATAGCTATTATAAAAAAGGACAGTAAATGTTGATAAGGATGTACAGACATTGGAACCATTGTATACTGCTTGTGGGATGTAAAGTGTCACAACTGCTATGGAAAACAGTATGGAAGTTTCTTTAAAAATTTAAAACTTGAGATGCCATGCTGGTTCTGGGAGGAGCAAATCAAGAGGCCAGTGTGCCCTTCCAGGAAAGGACAAGCCATGTAGGAGTCCAGGATGAGAGAAGCCAGCTCACCCTCCCTATGAGTCTGCAGAAGCTATGATGGGTCTGGGAGGAGCACTTCAAGAAGCCAGGTTGCCCTTCCAGTAAGCCATGCAAACCATGCAGGACCCAGTGGCACTCCAAGAAGCTAGGTTGGTCTCTACATGAGCTGACCGGCACATGGGCTGAAGATCAAGAACTCCACCCACCCCACCCCCAGCAACTGGCTGGTTCAAAGGACAGGCTGAGTTGATAGTAACTGAGGTAAAAACAACTGAATGATCATATTATTTGATTGATCTTGCTGGCCTAAGGTCAGTAGTCTGAGTGTGTACTAGGAGGATAACAGTAAGCAATATAGCAAATATGGGGGATTTCCTTCTGCCTTGTTTTTGAAATCCAGTATTGTTCTCACTGTTTTTTGTTCCAATGTATTGTCTTGTTTTATTCAATGTTCTGTTTTGATTGGTTTTATTCTGTTTTCTTTCATTTTATTTTACTATGTCTGATGGAATGCACAACTATTGTGAAGATAACAAGATATATTATGGTGGCCATTGTTGATTTCCTATTATCCTGCTTTGAAGTTATGTACCACTTTCACTGCTTTGCTTTGATTGTTTTTACTCTGTTTTGTTTTATTCTCTTTAAAATAAAAAAATAGCTTACCAAAAAATTTAAAGCTCTTAGAAATACCATACGATTCAGCAACCCTACTTCTGGGTATTACCCAAATGAGTTGAAATCAGCATTTTGAAGAGATATTAATTCTTTTGTCATGTTCATTGCAGCACTGTTCATAATAGCCAACATGTAGAAATATCCTAAATGTCTTTTGATTAATATGAAGACAAAGAAAAAAAGGTGTATCCATACAATGGAATATTATTCAGTCTTAAAAACAAAAAAATCTGTAATACACAACAGCATTAATGAAAATAGATTATTAGGCTATGTGAAATAAGCCAGTCAAATAATGACAAATAATCCATGGTTCAATTTAAATGAGTTTCTAAAATAGTCAAAATCACTTCAGTATAATATAGTGATGCTTACTAATAAGTGAGAGAGAGTAAAATTGCAATTGGTAAGCAAAGTTTAAATTATGTAAGATGATTACTTTTAGAGATCAGCTGTACAACATTGTTGTCTGTAGTTGACAGTACTTTAATGAGCAGTTAACAACCTGATCTAACTTTGTGTGTTTGGATCTTTTAAAAATATCCATGTGGTTACTGTATGTCACTTGAATGGAGGTATTCATTTAAATAACCTTTCATAGGGAGAATTTACTACTTCCCTTTATAAATCTTTTTCCTTTTTATTTGTTCTTTTGCTTTTTTCTCTTGTGTTTTATTGATTAGTTTCCTTTTTTGTATTGATGATTTTATTCCTCTTTCCTTCTTCCTTTTGTAATTTCAAGAGTTGTTTTCTTTGAGCTTACCAGAGCATTTATATAAAAGATCTTTAATTATTATTCTTTTTAAATTTCTATTTTATTTCCTTGATTGTTTATTGTGGTGCTGAAAATGAAACTCAGGGTTTATTTACTGAACTACCTCCACAGCTCTTTTTTAAAATTTTTGTGTTAAGACAAGATCTAAGTTGATAAATTTCTCAGGCTTGGCTTAACTTTGCAATTCACTTGCTTTGTTGTCAGAGTCCTGGGATTACCAGCAATCACCACCACACTTTGCTCATTTTATACCTTTTTAACAATGTAACCCTAATCACATACAAAGATTATACATCTCCCTATAATTTATTTTATCAATATTACAAATTAAAAGATATTTACAGTGAACATCCATTAACATATTTTCTTTAGAGTGATTTTAATATTTTTTATGCTAAATTTAAAAGTGATATACTGATCACCATTCTGGAAATACAGTACTCTGCCTTTGTCTATATGTTTACTGCAGCAAGTTTGTGTTTCTAAGCCTCTTGCATTGCTTTTTAACTTAATTTTAAATTGAACTGTCTTTAGCATTTCTTGAAGGACACTCCAACTGTAAGAAATCACCTTACTTTCTGTTCATCCCAGAAATTTTTTATTTTTCTTTATTTTCTGAAGGATAATTTTTCCAGATATAGTATTCTTGTTTGGCAAGTTTTTTTCTCTTTCAGTGATTTGAATATATTATCTTATTCCTATTTGAATTGCTTGATTTCTGCTGAAATATGCACTGGTAGTTTTATGAAGGTTACCTTGTACAGGTGAAGACACTTTTCTTCTGCTGCTTTAAAAATTTCTCTTTGTTGTTGACATTTAACAATTATGCATCAATATGGATTTTTTTAGATTTATCTTATTTGAGGTTATGTGATTTTAGTGGATCTGAATGTCAATTTCCTTCTCAAGATTTGATGAATTTTCAGTCATCATTCCTTTGAGTAATCTTTCTGGTTCTTTTTTCTGTCTTACTCTTTTAAGGCTCCCATAATACATACATTGGCCTGCAGGACTGTATCCCATAAGTCTCTTAAGCTTTCTTCATGCCTTTCAATTCTTTTTTTTTTCCCCTCTGGCTGGCTATTCTCACATAACTTATCTTTGAGTTCACTGTTTCTTCTGCTTCCAGGAGTCTGCTATTAAAACCTTCATTGAATTTTTATTTTCAGTTGCGTTATTCCACAGCACTAGTCTCTCTTTTATGAACCTTTTTAAAATTTTCAAATTCTTTGTTAAAATTCCTATTTTGCCCTTCTGACCTCATTGATCACATTTATAAGTTTGAATTTTCTGCCTGACAATTCATATGTATCTATTTCACTAGGGCTAATTTCTGTAGGTTTATCTGAATCCTGCATTTGGAAATTTTATTTTCTGCTTCTTTCTTTTCATTGCCCTCCTTATGTTGAATGTATTAGCGTAAAATATGCCATTTCTCCCAGTCTTCAAAGATTGGCCTTGTACATGCTAGTAACTTTGCCAGTCTGGCAAACAAGGGCTTCTATGAGTTTCTCAAATCTGTTTTTTTTCTTCATTTTTTTTTAATTTTAAGGAGAATAAAACAAAACAAAACAAAATAGAGTAAAACAGAACAAAGCAGATCAGAACAGAACAATGCAAGCAATACAGAACTTCAAAACAAGACAACAGGAAATCAACAATGGCTACCATAGTGTCTCTTGTTTTCTTTGAAATAGTTGTTCATACCTTTAATAGTAGTCCAAACTGCCACCTTTGTTCTTAG
>RJWT010019512.1:0-18371 GCA_004365215.1 Cuniculus paca
AACATTTAATGCCTCTCAGCTTCTGTGCTCTGTGTAACCTGCTCAAAGTACTCATGAGTACTCAATGCTACTGGGTTAGGGAAAAAAAAAAGAGAGAGAGAGAAAATATCTACAGAGCTCTTCTTTGGGCTGCCAAGAGCTGGGAGAAGTGCAGAGACTGGGATATTGGATCCCAAGAACTGCCGTGCAGTAGGGGCCAGACCCCCAAAGATCTCATGTTGCTGGAGGAGTATTCTCACAACCCCACCTGTCCAGAATGGCTAGAGGCAAAAGGGATCTGATCACACTGTATTCACTCCACTAAATCTCAATAGCTGCAGCCTCAAAGTAGAATATTTATAGCTGGAAACACTTTCAAATATAATTCCACTTCATCCAAGGCAGGATGTGGTCTCATTCAATTGGTGAGCAAGTACTTATTACCTCGCTACCAAACAAAGATGAAAAAGTGAATACTATGTAAATTAAAGATGCCGTGTGCCTTTGATTTGAAAGTTCCATGGTGAAGGTAAGCCAGAAGAGGGAAAATACCCACAGTGATACAACAAGCTATCTTTACACTACAGCATATTTTAGAGACGGCTAAACCCAGGTGTTTTGATTCCTGGGTCATTACTGTCTCAGGTGGACAAACCCACAAAGCTCATGGTTTATGATTCTACTTTTGATGGGATGTTTTCAATATTCTGGCAGTTTTCAGATGTAACTCCTGCTATTACCCTCAGGCAGACAAAGGTCATCCATAAAGAGCCACTTGGTAGAATTCACTTCAGCAAATTCAATCTCTCCCAACCACTAACGGTTTCACTTCCCTATGGGGAAGCTACAAAATGTACATGGGAGGAAGTGAGAGTGACGTGCTGATGACCAGCTGTCACTTTTGAGAATACACAATGCGACACATAGCATTATGATGTGTGTGTGTGTGTGTGTGTGAGTGTGTGTGTGGTGTTGTGTGTATTCATATATGCATTCTAACAGCTCACCCAAGAAAAGCAAGCAAGAGCTGAATATGTCAGATATGCCTGCCCACAAGGTATAAAGCAGTATCTCTCAGAAAGGGAAGATAAAATTGACTTGGTTTCTTTGCCTAGTAGGAAATGCAATTGTCTTCCTGCTGCTCATGGAGAAATATCTGAGTTCTATTACAGGCTTTGTTAAGTCTCTCTGTTCAATGTCCAATAAAAATGGCAGGTAAGTCACTTGCTTAGAATACAGTGATTTATAACACAGAGAAGCCTCTGGCACATTACTTGACATCTCAAAAGTTCATTTTTCTCTGTGTAAGATGGGAATCATAAATACAAAAATTCTCAGAACCAGGGCATTGGTTGCTTGAGCATGAAATAAGCTGCTTAATTATGATAAAATATTGAATAGCAGCTACTGAGAAATTTTGTATTATATTCTTACCCTAAGTGACATGATTAATCTGATTATAACTAAAAATATATCAACCAGCAGATTATACCTATCTAAGTCATCTAGAGAGATATAAGGCTTAATTCTGGCCCTTAGCCAAATTTCTAAAAGAAAATAGGTTCCTTTATATATTTGAAATCAGTCCTCCCAGAATTTGTCTAGGTACCAGAGAAGTTCTGTTATAATTCCTCTACAAAATGGTTGAGACCTAGAAGCACAATGTTTTGATTAATACTACTGTTTCCCAAATAATCAATCAAACTTTACACAACTAATTGCATCTATTATTTCTGTGGATTTTTTTTTTTTGAGACAGGGTCTTGATATGTATGTACTTCAGCCTGACCTTAAACTTGCAGTAATCCTCCTGCCTCAGCTTCCTGAGTGCTGGGCATGTGCACCATGCTCAGCTTTCAGTGGATTCTTTACAACAATTTTATGAGATAAATAGAAAAATTATTCTCACTAATACATGAGAAAACTAAGGTTCAAAATTTCCTGGAGCTATTCTTTCTAAAGGAAAGGGTTCACTAATCCCAAATTTTGAATATGTTCAACTATCATTATTTCAATTAACCAGTAAAATAAATTAAAATCAAACTTGAACAAAACTATACCATCAAAAAGCAAATCAGTGTTTGCCTTAGGCCATGGGGTAAAGAGGCAGTTGATTCAACTTTTCGGGGTGCTAGACATATGGTTAGGAGGTATACACCACATGCCTAAACTCATCAAACTAGTTCCTTTTTTTTGTGGCACCGGGGATTGAACTCATGACCTCGTGCTTGCCAGGCAGGCGCTTAGGCCACTGAGCTAAATCCCCAGCCAAACTAGTTCTTTACTGTATGTAAATTATATTTTAGAAATGTGATGTTAATGTAATTTCCCAATTTTGCTTTCCACAAGCAAAACAAATTATTGATGTTTATTATTCTCCTTTTATTGCCTTTATCTAGAAGACTAATTCTTTCATTTGAATTTTCCCATGGTAAACATTTTCTCTTTTTGATGTTAAATTCAATGACATTAAATTACATTTCCAGGTTTGCATATGCATAAGGGAATTTTTCTATGTAATACCATATGTATTTGCCTATTTCAGTTGCCTAAATTGAGGTATGTTTTTAATATCTGTGGTTGTACCAGTGTTTCTATTAAGGGTACTCTAGGGATCTGAATCAGCTGTACTATTCACCTTCAAGCTCAAAACTAAAAGAGCAAAACTTTCCAAAGAGCAAAAAAAAAGGTAATGTCTTTGCTGAGAGTAGTACACTCTTCCCCTTTTTACCCAACTGAAGAACACCAGGTCATCAGAAGCCATGCACTGAAGGAAGACGCATAAATCAACTTTTCAGAATAAAGAGCACTGAAGTAAGAATTCAAGGTTTTGGTCTCCTACCTTAGAGCTGATCCAGAATTTTGTGTCTGTTTTTCTAAAAGATAGGTCCCATATGTTTTGTAGCTCTTTGCATAATGCTTTCAACTATATAAGTAAGTGATGTGCTGATGCTTTTGTTAAAATAATATTTATATATTTTCATAGCACTTTACAAAGAGTTTTCACGATCATTACTGCACACGCAGCACAGCTTTGTGAGGTTGGTACTATCATCAAACCCCATTTTATAGAGATACTAGAGTGACCAGGAATATGTAATTTGTCAAAAGACACTCAGCCTTAAGTGGTCAGAGGTTGTTTGGTTGTATAGTACATACCCTGTTCATTTATACCACATTGCTTCTGATAACTTTGCTCAAAAAGTAATTCACCTACACAAAAATACTAAGTCTCACACAACCTGATATCCTGAAATACAGAATCTTGGCATCCTGAGTATTTTAAGCTAAGGAAATCTGAGGGGGAAAACAACAACAACAACAACAAAAAACTCCATAGAAGCAAAAAAATCACTCTCTGACTTTCTCCTTCCTTTTTCCTCAGAAGCAGTTTATAAAAGAATTCTCCAAGCTACATCCCAAGAAAGTAGATCATAGGATACTTATTCCAGAGGGGTCCTGCCCTATACCTAGAAGCCAAGACCAAACAAAAAAACAAAAACAAAAACAAAAACAAAAAACACCAGGCTTTACTAAGTTCTCCCCAATTCATTACCATTAGATCATAGTCTTTATCCTCCAATCACACTTCTGCATGACACTGCATAAATATAAAATTTCTCTGGGTCTTTGGATCTTTGTTTCTAAAGTCTCCTATGCCACATAAAACTTTGGTAAATAAACTGGTTATGTTTTTCTCTGGTTAGTCTGTCTTTGTTATAGAGGCAATCAACCATAAAACTTGCTATGAGTAAAGAAAGAATTTTATTTTTTCTTCCTTTCAGTTTCTGGTGCCTAAACAGAGACCTAACGCCTATTTTCAAAGTGCAAACCGTGATCCTGATCACTTTCCCAGAGAAGAACTTCCTCATAAAGGAACAAATGTGAAAGGGTCAAACATTTAAAAACCTAGTACATGTACTTAATGCAGTTTGGTGGTACTACATCTCAGTAACTGTGCATTTGCTATATTTGTAGTTCACTTGTGGAACATAATCATATTTATATACATTCCTCTAAATTCCAGTCACTTACTCCCTCCTCTATGAGTTCTTCCCTGATCTTTCTCTGTGCTGCTTGATTTATACGTATTGTGTAGTTAGTCTCACTGATAGGAGAGCATCTTAAAAACAAGGACCACTATTCATTCATTTTTGTGCCACTGTCACAACCCTTGGTACACAGCAGATCCTGAGGAAATGATTTCTGAATATTTATTATGGAACATAAAAATTATCTGTGGTGCATTTAGTCATAAATGAGTGATAGATCTTGATAGCAAACTGTACTAAGGCCAATTCCCCCCCACAAACATACAGTAACTCTGCCATCTGCAATCCTACATCTGAACCCAGTTTAAGAATTACAGTATTTTAACTGCTGGTAACTATTATCATAGGTTCATAAGGGAGTATTTACTCCAGACATTAGGGTAATAGGAAAACCTGATGGTAAACTGAACTGGATACAGGATAGGAAGCTGAAATCCAAGACTATCTTATTCATCCCAAGATATCTGTTCACTTGGTCAATACTCTACCAATGCGCTTGTCCTGGATTATCCCATTTAGTTCACACCAAAGCCAGTGTGAGTCTGACATGCTGCTTTAGAGTTTCAAGAAATAACGTTTCAAGACTCCAGAGACCATGTTTTTTAAAGCAGCTTCCACACAAATCCTTCAGTTTGGAATAGGTCATATCCAGGTAAGGCAGATGCAAATGTAAAGAAGAAAGTTAAAACACAATGCTAACCCCTTTCTCATTCTATCATTCACTTTCCTGGGATCCCAAAAGCTTCTGACTTTCCAATCCTCACAAATTAGTTTCTATGAACCTCTTTGAGATAATTCCTGCTTCTATGGAACATTGAGGATGTTCCATAACATTCTAGTAACCAGCCTATATCTACATTTAATTTTCTGAACCCCTAAACAGCAAAAAGTCTGAGGAGATGCCTCCTGTACCTCTGGCATGTCCCATAAAATGACGAGCTCCCAGACATTCCAAAGCATCTTACATCAGCTTATACAAAAATCTCACACAAAGGAATCCTGGAATCTACTCAGAAAAATTTCTCTTCCTTTCCACTCCGGTAAACTCTATCATCCAACCTATAAACCTCTGATACTTCGGAGACACGCTAGATGTAAGCTGTTCTGACCCCTATCACAGAGCTCCTGGAAGACTAGGGAATTTCAGGCATTCAGATTTTCTTTAGGGGTGTTACAAATGTCCTACTTCTGTTGGCCAGTATGACAAACCTAACCCTGACCACCAGCAGAGGATAGCTAGTCAAAAGTGTCTTACTAGCTGGTTGTGGTGACACATTCCTGTAACCCCAACACTCTGGGAGGCTGAGGTAGGAGGATTGCAAGTTTGAGCCCAGCTTGGGCAATTTAGTGAGAACCTGCCTTGAAATAAAATGGCCTGGGAATGTAGCTCTGTGCAAAGGCCCTGGGTTTAATCCCCAGTAACCCTTGAACCAAACCAAACCAAAAGGTGTTCTACTAATTTAGGAGCTTTGGCACTGAATAAACATTAAGGAGTAGTGATCCCTAAAGCCTTACTCACTGTTTGCAGCAAGCCCTGCTAACGTGGTGAGGAAGGGCCACGGCAGTGATGGCAAACCTTTTAGAGCTTTCAATGATACAAACAGCCTGCTGTGGCACATGTGCTATTGGTTTGCTACCACTGGACTAGAGGCTTGGGTTGCATACTACCTCAGGGTTTGGCAAAATGGAGCGAGCATCCAACCTTATGTTTTGGGTCTTGGATATTCCCAAAAGAGAGCAGTATAAGGTAGTTTCAAGATAAGCATCAAAAAGGTGAAATTTACATGAAAAATAAATTTGTTGCTGACTTTTGCTTGCAGGTTGCTTTTTGGCATCTCATTTACCTAGTACACATTGTGATTTTTGCATTCTGGTTTCTGATGATCAAGGCTGCCATTAGTGCTTATTTAAACCAGATGTTTTCCACAAGAAAATGTCAGATGCGGGGGAAGGGCTGGGCGCATTATGAAAGAGTGTAGGCCTCACAACTTTCCTCCTCTCAGAGACTGCAGATTTGACTCAGGTTTCCGAACTGAAAGCCTGACATTCTTTTTTGCTTACAGTGAAGTGTAGTTTTGTCAGGGGGAAAAAACACTGTAAAATAGACTCATCTTTACTGTATATGTACTCAATGTAAATTATATAACTAAAAATGTAAAATTAGAATTCAATATTCATAATATTTTTATGAAATAACATTTAAATTCAAAAGTATTATTTAAGTTTTTGTTGAAAATAAACTAACATCACAAGGACTGCCCCATCCCTTCTAGATGGTGGCTGGCATCTCTTTTCAGTCCTTCAGTCTTCCGTGGCTTCTGTAAGACACTTGTAACGAAGTCTTGACAACATGTCATACGATGAATTAGAATTTGTTGTGTTCAAATGTTCTTCAGGCGGCTTCTTTATACACAACATACAAAAACTGCAGGTAAACACTCACAGACAACCTGTTCCCTTCAACCCTCAGAACACACCAAGGAAGTAGGTTCCATCTCTTTAATGCAGAAGAGGAAACTGACACTCAGAGCCTTGCTCAAAAGCAACTTTGGGGAAGGAAAAGATTTTTTCCTCATCCCGTGGTAAGTTCATGGATAAGTGACTCTAACAACAGATTAAAAAGAGAAAAGTGAAATAAAATAAAATAAAAAATTTAAAAAAGAGAAAAATGTAAGAAATTTATTTAATATAAGGTTTATGAGACATGGGAGCCTTGCAAAATAAAGACTCAAAGATTCACATAGCTTATGTACTGTATTTTATGTTTAAGTAAGACAAAGAAGTGATAGTTGTAGAAAAGTATGATTGGACAAAAGTAGTAAGGTTGAATGGTAAAAAAGTACCATTATTAAGGGGTACCACGGCCTGCTGAGATTCTTTTCTGTGTCCCTGAGTCTTCAGAGACAAAGATGTTCCTTTCAGGAGATTAGGACAAATGAGGCAGATTAGGGCATGGCCAGCCCACTAAGTGGGTGTGACTTGTCAATTACTGAAATTCAGGACACAGGGCCAGAAAATCAGCTCCAAGCCTGGGACCTAGGACTGAGGACCAATCAGAAAATGCTGCTGATATAGGGGAACAAAACTCCCAACCTACTAAATGAATTTAGGAACAATGGAGGTTAAGAGCAGAATATATTGACAGAAAGAAAGTTTCTGTCTGAGAGAGACTGAAGAGGATCCCAAGTGGATTGCCAAAGATTGTCTTTTCTTTTCTTTTTGCTTGCTTGCTTTCTTTCTGTAACAGGGATTGAACTCACGACTTCAAGCTTGCCAGGCAGGTGCTTGTGCCTCTAAGCTAAATCCCCAGCACTGACTATCTTTTCTAGGGACTTTTATAGAGTAAAACCACAAAGTGAGGCAGGTCTAAGGTGGGGAAAACATGGGAACTTTCAAGGTGGGCATGAGGTGGGACAGAACTATGGTTAATCAATAAGATTAATAGTTCAGGTAAAATTGGTTAAGTCAGGGACAAATGGGGAAGCCACAAAGCAAGCGGGCATGCATAAAGGGCAGTGACTCTTCCCGTAGGGAGTTGGGATGGTGACTCTTGGCTTCCTTAGGGTGAGAGAGACCTATTTAGAATATCAATTCCTGATGCTTATCCTTGCGAAGTATGTGGGTACATTTGATTTATCTTTTGTCTTGAGATCTGGCCCACAGTGGAGGTGTCTGTCTCCCCCACAGTTGTAGGGTATCTGGCCTTCTGCAATCAATGGTTCCTCCCAGGGCCTAGCCCTGTCTGACTGCCTATAATATTTCTATCTAACTCAGCTGCTTGTAACACTACCTTCAATTCTTCGCTTGAGAACGAAGCAAGGTTTTTGACAGGATGGCCTAGATCTGACCTAGGATACAAATGATGGCCGCCATTAAGCTTGAGCCCACTGTGCTCTCTTTCTCTGTGGCCTGTCCTGTACTCTGCAGGTTGCACTTTGTTTCCTACTTTTAATTTGCCTGCACTCACTCTGCAAAGCAAGTTTCTTTTCCTACCTTTAATAAACATAAAACCTCACTCCTTTTTGCACTTGTCTTGACTATTTCTTTATTCAGGACGAGAAGTACCTAGAAAAAAATCTCAAATGAAAGGAGTCCACAGCACCCCAGAACCCTGCCAACACAACTCTTCTGAGTATTTCAGGGGAGAGGATGAAGGGAACGTGAGAGAGTGACCTTGTTTCTCTGGGTTTGGCAAATGTCAAGGTGCTGTATTCTGGGGTAACATGTCCTTAACTCCATCCCTACTTAGAAGCACAGGAAGAATTCCAACTCTGGTAGATGTGACTGACTCAGAATTTTATTAGTATCCTGGGGTGAGGAGTAAGTGAAAAAATCTCACAGCAGGGAACCAGAATATAAATTTCAATTGTATCTGGTAAAAAGCTTAAGTAGAGTATGAGGAGCGGTTGTTTACTTTTCTTTATTGCCAATCTGAAGATGTTTTCTGCATGAGATTAAATATATTCTGCCTTGAGGTGGTGGGGTGGGTGGGGAAGAGTGTAAATGTTCCCCCTCTCTGGATAGCTTCTAAATGGGGCTGCAAGATTTGACCTTATGCCCCCATCCTCCAGTATCTCAGACCCTCAACCCCCACCCAATACTGTCCCAGCCAGAGAAAAACAAATAGCAGAACCAAATACTAAACTTTGGACCCTAAACATTCAGGGCTTTTTTCCCCTTTCAGACACTGCTGCTTTCTGCTCCTGTTTGCAGCACCACAAACTAACTCTCTGTCTGTCTCTGTCTCTCTCTCTCTCACTAACTCACACCCCAACATTCACATGGAACAGTGCAGAAGTAAACCCTTCCAGAAGGTAGGGGATTCTAGGGAAAAGGGGCTGTTATACATCCACCAGGATTTGCTCCCATTTACAAACTCTGTCAAGCCCATGGATAGCACTGGTTTAGAGGAAAGAATGACCTTGGAGTCCCTTGTCTCCTGCTTCTCAGAGTGCCTGCTCCTCACTGGAATCTCACAAGTTTTTTCTGCCTTGTCCCTTCTCACAAAGTCCAACACCAACTCATATTTGCTACTGGTTGGGGGTAAAGGGTGAATATGAGTCCAGTGAAGCTCATTATATGCAACCTAATTCAGAAGGTTGCATTTTTACACAGGGCTTACAATCTAAAGTTGGTGAATCGGGCAAGATTTACATTGTCAAAATTACCCTGGAAAATCCCTTAAACCTTCCAGTGCAAAATACACAGTTTTGTAGTTTCCGTGCTGCACAGTAATATGTATACACACTAATGTGCATAGCATACAATTAAAAGCACAAGTGCAAAGTACAGTTCTACACTATTTTTAATTATATGTAAGAAAAAACACATTTGAACTTGAATAAATTAAATGGGATGCTGATGCTACCGCTCTGTATCTTTCACCTCAACTCCCACAGGCTTTGTGCATACTTCTAAATAGGCTTAGGGGCTCAATTTACATGAAAAGACAGACAGCTCCGGGAACCTTTGAGGCCTTCTCTTAAGATACACAATCACCACAAAAGGAAAAGAGAGAGCATTCTTTCACATTGATCTCTTTTCCTGTTTTTGCCTTTGGCAGGAACAAAAGAAGACTTCTGAAAGAGAAAGCCGGTAAAAACTGCAGGCAATAACTTCTACACTAGGCTGTGAAAGATGCCCCATTTCAGAATGCTTCCTTAAGCTTTGACATCCATAGCACGCAAGTAAGAGTCTTCGTGACCAATTGGCCTAAAGTCTTTAAAGGATGTAAGGCCTTACTCTAGGAAAGTTGACTCTAAGGAGCATGCAGAATGAATTAAAAAGAGTCCTCAAGCTGATGTCTGGGGTAAAACAAAAGTTAGATGAGGTGCTGCAGATTTAAGGAGAAGATTAATGATTTTGGCAAATGTACATATTGTTTTTAAAGAATTATCCTGTAAGTACAACTTTCTTTTAGTACTTGAACCCAGGGCCTTCACACTGAGCTATATCCCCTACTCTTTTATTTTGAGATAGTGTCTCTCTAAGTAACTAAATTGCCCAGGCTGGGCTCAAACTTTTAATCCTCCTGTCTCAGCCTTCCACAGTGCTGTAATTATAGGTATAACCATCACACCTAGCTACAGTATCAGGTAACTGTTAACTCTTGAATGCTCCCATAAATGTGAGGAAATGAGTTTACAGTATGCTGGAGTATAAGAAATATTATCCCAAAATATGGCACATTGTCAGACTAAGTAGTTTAAATGGAAAGAAATAGAGAAAACTGCAGAAATAGGAACATCCCTCTGACAGTCTGCCTGGAAGACTCTCAAGTGACAGATGTCTTTCCCTTTCCCAAAGGCAGGGACACTTAAACACAGAGGCCAAGAAGCTGGACAAATAGCCTTTGCTAAGTTACCCACCCCCAGTCCCAGTAACCTTTGGTCCCAGCCTCCTTTTCTCCAATTATACTTCTATACAATTGTCCATTCTTTAACAAAGCTACCCATAAAATAGTTTTACCTGGGTTTGAGTTTTTATTTCTGAAGGCTCCTGTGTCATCTACAATTTTGGCTTAAAAAAAAAAACTGTCACTTTTTTTCTCGTTATCCTCTCTTTAACTGTACAGATATCAGCCGTGGGCCTGGCAACCATGGAAGAGAAGACTGCTTTTCCTCACTCACAATCACTCCCCTCCTCTTCCCACATTCACGCATGTATACAGGGTCTCAATCACATGATCTTTTCATTCTGGAACAAACAAGCTTCTTCCCACTCTAGGGTCTGTGCCAGCTATTTCTTTCTGATTGCGTATGTTTTCCTCAGTTCCCCCATGATTGGGGGATCCTTGAATGATTTAAATCTCAGCTCAAAGCCTCTGTAGGGAGGCTTTCTCTGACCACTCAATTTATAGCAGATGATTTTCCCAAATGATCCTCATTATCACCTACTCCAGTTTTTTCTCTGTCTCTTCTTTTTTTTTTTTTTTTTTTTCCAATTTTCTTTTTTGGTACCAGGAATCAAATCCAGGACCTCACACTTGCCAAGCAGGCTCTATGCTGTTGAGCCTGTAACCCCAGGCCTTCTATTTTTATTTTCTTTCTTGTATTTACCGCAAAGGCCTTACTTATTATTTTACTTATTATCCTTCTACTGAAATCCAAGTTCCTTGAAGATAGGACCTCTGTCTTTCCCTTCAAGGCCTAACACATGCCTAGTCCAAAGAGGCAGTGAATAAATATCCAATGACAGAGCAAATGATTTGGAGGTGAAAACCCATATAGCCATAGTCCTTTCACCTGGACCATAGTATCCTGGCCAACACATGACACCTAACTGATGCTACCTACCCTAAGTACTAAGAAAGCGGGTAAGAAGGAAAATAAGTTGCAAAAGTTCAACTTGCAAGTCTAAAGTTACAGCCAGGCAGGAATTATTATGAAATTGACTGGTTTGAGGTTTCTCTGTGTACCATCATTCATTCCTGCCTACTGAAAAGTGAAGAGGGAGATTGGAGATGCAGATCCATCACCTGACAGGAATATCAAGTATATCTCTGATCTCATCAACAGAAAAAGCTCCCGTGCTATTGACTAAAACCCAGTTTGCTTTCACCTGGTCCAGCTAGACTCACTAGGACCACAGGATTCTAATCTCTAGGTATTACGGGAGAAGATACAAGCATGGTTGTAGCATTAAACTCACACTGCCTTCTTCCAAGACCAAACAAATAAATGAACATATTTCCTTTTATGGCACCTATTGGATTTCAACTCAAAAGACCTATACTGACCACATATTACAGATGAGATGTAGCACAAAGTGCTACAGAGGACACCGAGATGAAAGTCAGTGAGCTCAGCACCAACAACTTAATGGTAGGAGACATAATACAATGTAAGTGGCTGACCGCAAGTGTCAGATGAGGCCCAGGTGTACTTGCTTCAAGATTTGCTTTTTACTATAATTAAGAATCCAAGCAGAAGATAATACACAGAAGGTCAGGGGAACCAATCATGACAAGTTTATGTGTCATTGTCTGAGCTATGAAAGACACTGGAATAATGTACTAGAGTGTCAAGGATAGAGTAGCATATAGGGGCACAAAGGGATAATTTCTTTACCCATCATAAAGGTCATGACCAACAGTCCTGGAACAAAAGAAATGTTAACAAGAGAAAACAACACATTTCTTTAATCAAAGTTTAAAGTGAAGGGCTGGGGATTTAGCTCAGTGGCCTAAGCACTTGCATGGCAACTGCGAGGTCGTGAGTTCGATCCCTGGTGCCGCAAAAATAAATAAATAAATAAATAAATAAATAAGTATCTTCACATATTCTTAGGGAGACATTAGAAAAAAAAACAAAAAAACCCCACAAAGTTTAAAGTGACATGGGGCCTTCTGAATAAAGTCTGAAACTTGGGAGACAAGAAAGCAAGTAGCAGAAGGAGGGGGAGAGGGAAAGAGAGACAAGGAGAAAGGGGAGAGGGCGAGGGAGGGAGGAGCAGAGGCTCAGCTTCTGAGACTACTTCTGAGGCCTTACATAAATCTTTATTTTAAATAGTCAGCAAGCCAAAGTGCTGTACTTTGGGGTATCATTTTCTGAGCCCCAAGATTAGCATGATAGGAACAAATCCTGATGAATGGATGAACAAACATATTTTCTGGAGTACCTTCCAATGTGCCAGGCATCATCTTAACTATCCTAGTTACTTTTCCATGGGCTTTTTAACTCTTGCAATAATATAAGGCAAACCTTCTGTTTTTATTCTAGCTGTTCACATGAGGAAACTGGCATTCAGAGTGATGTGATAAAGGACAAGATATAGATACATTAGGCTTGGAGGAGTTTGAATCTTGAAACTTGGCATCCAGTTCTCTTTTCATTTCCCTACAACCATTTCCTTCATCAAGATACCACATAATCCATCTTTGTGACATAGAAAAACCACATACCAAAGGAGCTTTCTAAACTTACTTTTGGTGAAGAATATATAAACTTCTAAATCAAAAACAAACAAAAGATGTAATTGAGGAAAACTATCAAATACCAGAAGGCAATTTTGTCTTCAGGTGGCACAGAAGTAATGCTACCAATTCTGGGACATAGTGTTCATTTTTTCAAATTTTTTATTTGTATTTATTTATTTATTTTTGAGACAGAATATGTTTGTAGCCCAGGCCAGTTTCTTTGAATGGAGCTGAGCTAATGTACAAAGTGTACTGGCAGTGCTCTGTGCATAGATGTGTCCATAACAGACTTGGGTTTACTCTTGATCTGCCATCCTGGCCTTGGAATCACCTGAAATTATGGCCAGTTATAACCACACGTGACAGAATACAATTGGCCTTACACAATTAACCTTGTCTAGTTTTCCCTCAGTCTCTAACACAGGCAAAAGTCTGTTAAATCACCAAGCAAAAAAGCCTTTTAAGCACTGTATTTGTGCTGTAAGAGTTTTTTGTTTTTGGAGCTGGGGATTAAACCCAGGGCCATGTACATGCTAGGTATGCACTCTACCACTGAGCCATACTCTCAGCCCTCTGAGACCTTTTAAGTCATCCGCCTCTGCTTTGTATTTCATCAGTTTTTTTCAAACTGTCAAAAGACCAGATAGGCCCAATGGGGTAAAGATTGAGTGGGAAAAGCCTGGGAAGCTGACCTGGCTCAACTCTACACTTCCTGAGGTCCTGATGTTTCATTTAAATGTGACTGCTGTCATCTTAAAGTTCATTCACAAATGCCTAAAAGCCATGTTTATATTTCCTTGATAAAAATCAAGAATTCTGGGGGCTGGGGATTTAGTTCAGTGGCATAAGCACCTGCCTGGCAAGCATGAGGTTGTGAGTTCGATCCCTGGCACAAAAAAAAAAAAAATCAAGAATTTTGGTAGGACACTGCAATCATGTAGTTGCTAAGAGCAGTAGAAATGGAAGAGGAGGCGGGGGGGAAAGCAAAATCCCATACTTGGAAAGAATCACTTGTATTTATTATGATAGCCCAAAAGGATGTCTAGCCCTACACTCTCTTTTGAAAAGGGGCTCTAGAGTAATTCACTTCACTTCATTCAGTAAATAATTACAGAGTTCCTTGTATGTGACAAGCCCTGTTTTAGGTGCTGTGATCATAGCAAGGGCCAAAATGAAGTCCCGGCTCTCAAAGAGCTTAAACTGTAGTAGGGTAGATTGTACTGTTAAACTGTAGTAGGGTAGATCAGTGTTAAACTGTGTTTGAAAGTTTCATAACACAGCTCTCCTAAAAGATAATGTCTATGTGTTCTTCTCTGAAACTCAGGTGGTTTTTTTTTTTTTTTTTGGCTATGCTGGAAATTGAACCCAGAATCTTATATATGTTAGGTAATCACTCTACCACTGAGCTACACTCCCAGCCCTATGAGTGGGTCTTCGAGACTGCCTCAACACACAGAACATAGTGGAAGAACACAACATGACTTCTGAGGCTAGACTTTTTAAAGGCTGTACTGTCTCTGCTGATCTTTTTTTTGAGACACTCAGTCTAGGAGACTTCAGCCACCGGAAGTGTACCCTGAGGCTGCTATGGTATACAAGAAGACCATTTCAGGGGACCACAAGAGTGATAGCTCCCTGAGAGGGCCAAATGTCCCAATCCCAGGGGTTTAAGTCTTTCTAGCTCCAGCACTAGACTTGACACATCCCTGGCTGAGAGTCTTCACTACTACATGAAAGATTCTGTAAATAAACTCACTAGCTAGCCTACTTAACTCCAAGATTCTAGAGCAACATAAGTCATTGTTATTATTTTAAGCCACTGTTTAGAGTTATTTTCTAACCCAGGAGAACATAATAGGAATATAGGTAAAATAAATATCATATCAAGTAATGATAAAAGTCCTATCAGGAGCACTAAAAACACATACATATATACATACAGAGCAGGAGAAAAAGATAAGGAACAAAAGTGTCATTTCAGATAGGGAATCAGGAAATGCCTTTTAGATGAAATGACATTTGAGCAGACACATTAAACGAAGGGAGTAAGCCCAGAAATGATGTGAGAAATAAGCACTAGAGGCAGACAGAGGTAAAGGCTTTGAGATGGTATGTTGGAGGAATGATAAATAGGCAGGTACAGGTGTGATCAAGAAGGAAATCTAATCAGGAAGATGGGAGACCATGTAAGACTTTGGAGGCCATGGTGGGGATTTTAGATTTTATTCTGAGAGAGATGAGAAGCCCCTGGAAAGTTGTGAGCAGGAAGAGTGATATGACATGATTTACGCTTTAGAAAAATCACCTTGGCTGCTGTATGAAGAATAAACTTAAGAAGACAAAAGCATAAACAGGGAAGCCAGACTATTACAGTTGCTAGATAACTAATGATGGTCATTTGGGCTAGTGTGGCCGAGGTGGAGGCAATAAAAAGAGGATGGGTTCAGTACTAATTTTGGAAGTAGAGTTAACAAACTTGTAGATGGATCCAATGGAGAAACGAGAAGAAGAAGCAATCAAGGATGATTCTGTAGTTCTTGGTCAAACAAATGAGTAAATGGTGTACCATTACATGAGATCAAAAAGATTATGGAAGAAGTTTTGGGGAGAAACCCAACTGCTCTGCTTTGAATATATCAAACTTGAGAGGCTTACACATTTACATGGCAGTTATCAAGAGCTGTTTGTATATATGGGTATAAAACCCAGCACAAGGCCAGAGTGGGAATCATCAGCATGTATAACTGATGCTTAAAGCCATGGGATAAGGTGTAAGTAATGATAGAAAATTAAGAAGTAAAGGCTCAATCCATGAGGTATTCTGAGATTGGAAGGAAAAGAGCCAACAAAAGTGGCAGAGAAGAGCAGCCATGGATGAAAACATCATCATCATCACCATCATCATCATCATCATCATCATCATCACCATCAACCACAACAACAATGAAACAAGAGCTTTGTGTCTCAAAAGCTAAACTGAGTAGAGAAAATAGGGGTCAAAAGTGTCAAATGCTACTGAGAATGCATATAAAACAAAAACTAATTGGCCATGGGAGTCAATAAGGCCAAGATCACTGGTAACCTTATAAGAGTAATTTCAGTGAAGGCAGAAAAGCCTGATCAGAATGGTTTGAGAAAATAACAGATGGTAAAGAAGGAGTCCTTTGATTTGAATTGGGTAGGTAGAAGGGAAGTGTGAAGTGGTAGAGCACATTTTAAAGATAAAATTATTCTAGCACTTTCGATGAAATTAATAAGGAAAGAAAGGGAATGTGTGAAGTTTGGAGGAAGTAAGAGGAAGTGGAATTTACTGTGCAAGAGGAGGATTGGCCTGGGATAGGATAAGGGAATACATGAGTGTACTTAGAGTTGACAGATTTGTTAGTGCTCTTAAACTTCCTATGTAAAAACTCTGGAGTTAACACTGTCAGTAGTCTATGCAATCATTTTTCAAATCATGAAGACTTATCCCCAAAGTTGACTAGACTAGGGTCAAGAATTGAGTCAAGGGCAGAAAATAAGCAGAAAATTTGCCAGGGGAAAGTGGGTCCAAGAGAAGTTGTTTAGACTGTAGCTGAAACACACTGTGAATGAGGCGCTGCTCTTTGTAGCTCCCATTCTTGAATTTCCAGAAGATTCTTGTTCCTTTGCAGTAATCCTTCTTGTAATTTGACCTAGCTTGACTGGGTTTTTATTCCTCACAGTCACAAAAGTTCAATTTAAACAGAACTAGTGTGAGAAGGAGGAAGAATGATGCTTTCCAATAAACTATCTCATGGGGATGGTCATGACTTGACCTTAAACAATAAGCATCTGTAGGAAAGCCTTGAATGGGAATATGGTGGGAAAGGTTCGGCATTCCATGTCTGACACTCCCTGTATGACACACACGCACATACACACACTCTGACACACAGTTTGCACTGCAGACCCTAACCTTGAGATGATATGTTTTCATAAAATAAATTATACTTTCAAGATACTATGGCAATCATAGTAATGCGCACACACACACACACACACACACACACACATACACGCACACACAACTTTATTAGTCACTAAGCCAGAGCCTTTAAGTTTTGTTAGGACACAAAGCCCTCAGGAACTTTCCAGGTCATTAATAACATATTATTGATTAAAGAGAGATGTTTATGGGTAAGAAAAAAAGTAACGTAAACACAAAAACAAACACATAGTTTCTCATTTTAACCATATCATCTCACACAGCTCACTTATGTTCTGAATTTCAGATATCTCATCATTAAAAAGTCAGTAATAATAAATTTCTCTCAGTACTTTATAAATATTTAAATGAAATAAACTATATTAAACATGTCACACAATGTTAGGCAAGTGTTGGTAAGTGTTCAAAGAAATATTATTTTCTGTGCTTTAGTTTGAATGTTCTTACTTTTTCTCATAACTAATAAATCTATCCATTAATCAAAAGCATTAATTACCTGCTTGTTTTTAAAAAGCACAGGGGGGTAGAAGAACCAAAAGACATAGGCTCCACTTTCATAGAGCTCAGAGTTGAGTTTGGGTGCAAAAAATGGTCACACAGAACACTTTAAAACTAACATATTCTTATAATTAACTTTAGGGTTTTATAATATTATGATAAAGTCTTTCAATTAAAAAAAATCCCAATCCTACCACCTTAACGAATAAACTGTTTTTACTTATCTATTCTCTCTCCTCATCTTGCTCCAGATATATATATTTTTATAATTTCCTGCTTTTAATTCTCAACATCATAGAAAAATTCTTGCTAATGCATAATCTCCAAAATCATTTAAAAATACTTAGTTAGATACACACTGTACTATGTATATGTACATCATAGTTTAACTTTTCTGTCATTAGACATTAAAGGAATTTTCTCTTTATAAACAAGGTTATAATTAATTTTGTTAATGCACTGGTCATTTTGACTTTCTGTTTTTTTAATTTCAGATTTTATTGCTTTATCCTGGAATCTATGCCTCAGCAAAGTTTGTTCTTTGACATATTGAATACTGGAGCTGGTTGTATAGCTCAGCAATAGAGTATATGCTTAGCACATGCAGTGATCTAGATTCAATCCCTAGGAGAGGAAGAAAGGAGAAAGGGAAGAATGGAGGGAAGGAAAGAAGAGAAAAAAACCTGACTAATTATTTCTTTTATATGAATAAAAGTAATTTTATATTGATGACCTTAGTGTTTATCTGATTCTATTCGATTGCTGTTTGTGCCCTTTTTGTATGATCAGAACCTTCATGTCTGTAATTTAGAGGCGAAAGAGAGATTGGTGAAATGAGGAAGTTAATAGGAAAGGCTCATGAAAGAGGTGGGATTTGATCTGAGCCTCAGAAACATGGTAGAAGCTGGGCATGGTGGCGCACTCCTGTAATCCCAGCACTCAGGAGGCTGAGACAGGC
>RJWT010019513.1:0-18359 GCA_004365215.1 Cuniculus paca
TGTCCCTAAGGTTGCACAGGTCAGGCGACCTTGAGAGTTTGAGACCGGATGTTTGCTTCTGGATCTTTCGAAACCAGCCTTCCAGGCCAAAGCGCTCGAGGCTCTCTCCCCAGCCTGCACCCTGGGTCTCCAGCCTCTCGCTGGCTCCCTGCACCTGCTGTGCGTGCTCAGACCTGTGACCTGAGACAGACAGCTCGCGCGGCCCAGCCGTTTCTCCTACCCAGGTCTTTCCTCCTCTTGAGCTCGTTGATGTTGACATTGATGGCCCTCACGGCGGCGCAGGCCTCCTCCAGCGGCCCGCAGTCAGGGTGCGTGCGCGGCGTGGCGTTGCGCAGCTCCACCAGCAGTAGCGGGTACTTCATGAGGCGCTGGATGGGCCGGATCATCAGTGAGCCCATGTCCAGCAGGTTTGCTTTGCCCCTGCAGGAGAGAGCAAGACCTCAGCTCCCGCAGTGCCGCAATTAGCTTCTTTCCATTTGGTGATTTTGGGGTGGAGGGGCGGGAATGATTTCTCCTCAAACTCTATTGCTCGTTTTTTCCCTCTCCATTGAGCTATATAAAATTTTTAAAGGAAAGTAAGAGCAAAAAATGACAGCAGCAAGGCTGTAAGACCCTACTACTAAAGAAAAATAGAAAAAAAAATCCGTTCACCCAAAAGGGCTTGCTGCATGATTTTCATCCATCCATCCATCCATCCATCCATGCTCCACACCTAGTTCAGGTCTATACACATCCACACACACAATTAACTTTATAATACCATGGGAAACAACTTCAGAATGTTTTTTCCATGACAACCAAGAAAAATACACTTTTCTCTTGATTCTTTTTTAGAACATTAGTGAGGAAAAGAAACACATAATTTAAAAATCTAAACAGGTGACCAGCAAAGTATGCTCAAAAGAAAGCAATGTCCTCCCTCTTCCACCAGGTGGGAGAGCTGCATTTACAAGGTTCCAGAGATTCTACCACAGCCCCCCAAAGAGATTTGTAATAGATGCAAGTTTTTTCCTGATTATCCTTATTCCCACTACTGTCCCTAGTCATTGCATCACACAGTGACTTCCGTGGGAAATTCCCCACCAGCAGATCTGCCAGTGACCACAGGAGCGGGAATGAAGCTTTGGGGCTCATGGGGTGAGGACAGAGCCACAAGTGCGGCCCAGCCAGCATCCAGCCACTGCCGCTGACCCTTCAGCCAAGGCAGCAACTGCCAAGCCTCTTTTTGCAAGCAGACAAATGCAAGACGTGACAGTAGGAAACACAGACACAGTGTTCAAATCCCGAAAGGTGCAGTTTTCACACTTTCGATTTTGAGGCATTAGTGTGGACAGGCAATAGACCATGCAATTTGCGTAGTAAAAAAGATACAACAACGCTGAACAGATAAACAGTTAGAAAACTTGCATCATTACAAAGGGTTTGAAAGCATCGTAACCATTTAATTGTGTGTGCCTGTACACACACATGCAGAGACACAGGTACAAACACACACACATCTGCCACTATTACACCTCCCTCTTTGATTCTCATCGAAGCACTTAGCACTACCTGGGATCGCCTTGTTTCCCTAGTTACAGTTCATATGGGTCTCTGTCACTACTGTCCCCACCATCATCTCTGTGTTCTCTCAATGCATAATTGTAGGTTGAGAATGACAGCATACTCAGATTTTCTGTTATTTGCTGTTATTTCATAGTGAACTTTGTTTTCAAAAGTTTCACAGTGGTTGAATAAATGATAGGAATTTTATTCACATGCTGAGAAAACAATAGTGGCGTAACACAGAGAGACTGAATGAAGCAAACTATAAAGCATCATTTTTAAGGGGAAAACCGGGATAAATATTAAAGATTTGCAAGGCAGTAAAAAGTTGTTTTAATGTATGTTATTTTATGTTTCCTATTCTTTTGTCTCACATCCATTTATGGAGAGAGGGAGTAAGGACAGAAGGTAATGGAGAGAGAAGGAGAGGTTGGGAGAGAGTGAGAGTGAGAATCAGGTGGCAGGAGGAATGAAACTGATTATCAGTTTTCAAGAGAACTGAGTGCAGTTGATGAAAAAAATGTAAGTCGATTATAGATACTGAAATTTTGTTGTTCAACACTATAGAAGTTTATACGTTTCAAAAGAAACAGTTCCCTTAAAAAACAAGTCAAGAAGGCAAAATATATTTTTGATTAGAGGAAATTATATTGTCTTTATCATTATGGTCAGAATTTCCTTTTTTTTTTTCCAGATTATCATCAAACAATAATTTATTTAATCTTTTAGAAATCACTCAAAATAGGATCAAAATCTAATCAAGTATTTCAATTGAAGAAAATCCAACTTCAGTAAAATAGTGTATTACAATGACTTGCTATTCTTTTATATAGATCTATACGCATATGCACACACAAAGAAACTCCACGGCATTAAACAGTGCTTTTGCACACATTTTTGAGCTTTGCCCCATCCCCCTTACTGAGATGGTTACAAAACCAATGCAGACCCTTTATCATGTTCAGATGTCATTATTACTTTTGTCTGTAATTCCATTTGCTTCCTTTTATATTGCAACTGACAATAGTAGCAATTATGTGATCACTGTTTCTTTTAAAAGAACCAAAGATTCAGTCTCCAAAACTTCTTTCAGAAAAATGAGAACCACCTGGCACTTTTGTCTTCAGACATACACGGAGCACAGTTGCCCACGCAATGAGCCGTGATGCGCTGATACGTGCATCAGACAGACTCGCAATGTGGCAGAGAAGATAGCGGATGTGTTAGAAGATAATGACACTGCAGGTATTCGGGGCCGAGAAGTCTGCCCATCTAATCCCACCCGTAAGATTAAATTCTGATAACCGCATGAGGGAGATGAGTCCTGTATCAGCTGCCTACCCTCCATAAGTAGTCAAATGTGTAGCAATTCCCATATACACCTGGCTGAAAACCAAGGTGGTTATGCATTCACAACTGCTTTTCATCTTGTTCTGCCTTATCACACATAGTACATAATCTCATTACAAATGATGATGGAAACTTCACAAAAACAAGTACACACAAATGGCTTTGTTTAAGCCACATCAAGTTTTGGTGCAAAAAGCTTCACATCGAATCCAAGAAAAATGTTGCAAAATGAAAACATAAATGACCTTTAAAAAATATATATACATATATATATTTCTTAATTAGAGACAAAAAAGGAAAAATAATATAACTATTGACCCTATGACTTGAATTTCCTCCTCTTTGTGACCACAAATATCCTAATTTTAGCATTTTAAAGTAGCTGCAAACAACTGTACTATTACTCATCTTTTTTCAATTTATTTCTTTCTACTTTAAAGGAAACTATATCGCTGCACAAATAACAAATAGCATTTGTCGTAAGTGAATAATAATTGTGAAAGTATGGAACTATTAACAAATTCTGGAAGACGGATGAATGAGAACTGAGATAGCAGAGCTGTGAGCATCAGGAACGTGGACAGGTGATATTTAACCCCTCCAGAGTTGTATGAATTAGAGTCACTGGCTGTGGGTGAGGGGAGGAAAGGCTGAGGGTCACAGGAAGCATGATCAGTTGAAAATGTGCTAAAAAAACTCCCTAATTCTTAGAGTGCTATAAGAATGAAGGAACTCCTTTGAGGGACTAAGAAAACACTCTTGAAAATTAAAAAGATAATAGCAAGGAAAAAAAAGGAAAAACCTCTCACAAGTGTCAGAGAAAATGTCTAGGAACTTTCTAGAGAGAAGAGTGAAATTACAAAGGGCTAGAAAATAAAAGAATAAAGGACGTAGAGAAATGGCCCAGAAAGTCCCTTTCTAACAATAGGATTCCCAGAAAGAGAACAGGACAAATAGGAGGAAATGGGCAGTGAAATAACGTAAGGAAAGTACATGGGTGAGCACATTAATAAGATGCACTAAGTGTCCGGGAAAAGGAGGAGTCACACTTTACAATTCATGGGACTGAGAGTACTGGGGACAAAGAACGGGTCCTACTGTCCCAAGAGACAGACAACAGCAAGGCTTAGGAATCAGAATGAACAACACAGATTACTCTTAACACTGAAAGTTAGAAAATAATTACCTTTAAATTCCAGCAAGAGATTTTCAACGTAGAACTCTATTCCTCCTTAAACTATTAATCAAGTGTGAGGATAAAATAAAGATATTTTGGATATAAAAGTTCTTCAAAACATACTTGCGGTGCATCCTTTGAGGGATGGAGGAAATTGTTTGAAGGACGCACCCCACTGAAACAAGGGGAACCAGTTCAGCAGAGGGGAAAGAAAATCTCTAGGAGGTGGGGGAGGAGCTCCTACAGGACGCCTGTGTCCAGTGTCTACTGCAGGTCTGAAGTTGCAACAGAGACTTTTGGGGAGATGAAATTGACAGCAGACACCCAGCATCCAGCTGTGCTGGAAAATGATTTAATTAACTCACCACAACTTTTGTATGAATGATTAGTGCAAAGAAACTAAGAAAGAAGAGGAAGCAGGAGAGGACACTTGACAATTATTAACTCCCAGAAGAACAAGCAATTCATTTATTCCAAGGTTCAACTCTGAAATTTACCCAGATAGAATGTAATAATTCAATCATGTATTGTTGCATAACCAAATTATAAAGTAATGAAATATAGATGGAGACATTGGAATGGGGGGAAGTGTGTGTGTGTGTGTGTTGGAGATTGATAGGACACAGAGAGAAATTCTTGTCTACCACAAGGGAAAATCAGTAGATAATATCTAAAAAAGAAACAAAGTCAAGTGTGTTTTTCGAGTATGGAAATAAATGCCAAAATAGTGAACTAAATGACATGAAAACAATGTATTCTGGTGAGGAGTATTTGGCGCAGACAGGAGAAGAACATATTACCATTTTTCATAACAAATATTGTAGAGCTGTTTGCTTCCAAAACTCAGAGGGTGTTACGGCTTATGTCTAGATGTCCCCTCAAAGCCTTGTGTGGTCATAGGTGGGGCTTTTCAGAGGTGGCTGGGTCTAGAGTGAGTGATGCTGGGGTCAAGGATGTGTGATCAGTTCACTGATTGTTTGGCACAGTTCTTGGTAGGTTTAAAGATGCCTCACCCCGGGCGTGAGCGCTACCCATCCTAAAGGCGGGCAGCCTGAATAAACTAAGGGACAGAAAGAGGCAGTGTTGTCACTTTCTGCTTGCTGCTTTTGCTGTCTAATACCTGCCATGAGCTTCTCTTCTCTGTGACGCCCCTCTACCTTGTCACCCTGCCTTGGACTCAGTCAGCTAGGAACTGAAACCTTTACAGATTGTAAGACAGATAAACCTTTCCTCCCTTAACTCTGGGTGTCAGGTATCTTCTCAGTAACAAAAACAGTAACTAAGATGAGGATATATGATTTTTTCAAAAACAGTCTTTAAAAAGAGGAAACATAAGAATTCTTAGGAAAATTCAGAAAAAGTAAAGTACTGAGCTGAAACTAAGTCATACTTAACATTAAAATATATTTTAAAGCTAGAAAAATGAAAGCAATTCTGGCTCATATCCTTGGAGGAATAAGTAGCAAAATATGGAAAATCCAGAAATAGGTATAAATACTACGGAAACTGAGTACATGTTTAATATGGCATTTGTATTCAGTGGGAAAATTATTATTCCATATCAAGTGTTGTGACAGCTAGCATTATGCAAAAAATAAAAATGAATTTCTACGTCACTCTGTACACCAAAATAATTTCTAGAACAGATGTTTAATTGTTAAAAATGAACCCACAGGGGGTGGGGTACAGTTCAATGATAGACACATGCTGGGAATGCACACTGGGGGCAATTCTCGGCAGAAAGGGAGGGACAGAGAGAGAGAGACTGAAACAGAGACTGAAACGGAGAGACAGAGACAGAAAAGAGAGAGAGAAAAGGGAGGAAGGGAAGGAAGGAAGGAAGGGAGGGAGGGAGGAAGAAGAAAAGCAAAAGTGATAAAGAAAAGACACCATACAAGAACTTGAACAAAACATGAATTACACTTTAAATCCTAATTTTAAAGTGACTAATCAAAACACAAAATCAAAGAGGCGTAAATCTATTTAAAAATTTAGCTCTTTAATAAAACTTTACAGATAACAACAAAACCAGGAACAGCCATAAACTAGGCTGAAAGTAAACTAATGCGATGGAAAACTTATTTGTAGTATGTAAGATGGAAAAGGGTTAATATTTGCTAATCGGAGACATTGATCTATTAGAAGATGAGCATCAATAAAAGCGAACAATCACTTAGGATTATTCATTAGCAATGAATTACAGTTAAATGCTCATTAAAATGCTCAAGATGATTAGAAATGCAAATTAAAACAACAGAATTCCACTTTGGGCCTGTTACATGCCAACAGCATAAAGTTACAAATATTAGCTGCATCCAGGGTTGGCAGCTAGTAGATGAATGGACAGCTTTATATGAATAATGGGAATATAAATTAGCTCAGCTTTTCTGAAATTTTCTGAAAAAGTTATCAAAAGCCCTTTGATCTCGCAATCTTTCCAAAGAATCAGATTATTGTAAAAAAAATTATGTACACAAATGGACACGCGGCAATGTTTGTAAGACAGACACAATTCAGCTGTCAGGAAAGGTTTGGTAAAGTGAATTAAGGCAGAGATCAGAGCAAATATTATGCAGTTATAGGACAATGTGGATTAATATTGACTGACATGGAAAGATGTCCATAATGAACGGATGGATGAGGTAGCAGATGAACACCCAGGAAATTGTGTGTGTGTGTGTGTGTGTGTGTGTGTACAGCTCTCTGTGACACAAGAGACACCACAATGTGACAGTGTGACAGTGCCTATGTCTGGGACATGACTACCAGTCACCCTTCTGTCCTCATTTTTATTTTAGTCTGCAGTGTGTCTTCGATACTATTAAAAATACAAGGAGGAGAGAAAACAACCTAAACCATTTTGACATTAATAGGGACCTGAAACTCAAGGGTGTCAGAGCGCATGTATAGAAAAGAATGAAAACAGGAAGACAACAAAATGCTGCATTTCTGGTGGTTTTAAAATTGAGAACAGGCATTTTTTTTTCTCCTTTTAGAAGTGGGTCCTGGAAGGAGGCTTCCCAGGGGACCCGTTGGCAGGGGATTCTAGGATTCTTGTCACTTTATTGCTACTGTCTTTCATGTTTGCAGAAGATTATAATTCAAAGTAAACATTTTAGAAATGGCAACTATCACTGACTTGATCTTTTTCAAAATAGACTGTGAAGAAAAACATGAACGATTTTCACTAGCTGTAAGCAAGGATTGTGGGTGTCATTTAGAGTCTGCCTCTCCTAACTGCACTCTTGGCCAACCCTGGCTCTGCCCCTCAGGGCCACACAGGGCTGGACCGGCCTTCTGCCCTCAGGAGCAGCAGTGTCCTTGGTGATGGGTTGGGGTGTCCTGGTCCTCTGCCACACGCTGTGATCATCCTCCCTCTCTTAGCTCTTGGTGTGCAGTTAGCAAGGCCAGCAGACCCAGCCCTGGCTGCACAGAGCACAGGACCTCTGTAGCTGCAGGAGGAATCTGTGCCTCTAACAGCACCAAGAAGAGCACCTCCTTTTCCCCCTGGCATCTCTGTCTCCCTTCTCACCACTTGGCCTTTGGTTATGAAGACCTTAGCTCAGGAAAAGAAACCTAAGCAGAATGTGTGGACACGAGGCTGCTCTGTAACACCCAGCTCTTGAAGATCCAGCCCTCTGCACGATGCCAGGCATGTGGGCTTTGGAGTGAGGCCCCAGCCGTCCACTGTCACTGGGGAATCAAAGGGCTCGGACACGTAATGGGGCCAAAAGGGAAATTCACACTGCAAATGCAAGTGGGAAATCAGAACTACAAAACAGATCTAGCCACAGCTGATTGTCCTGGCAGATATATTTTTTTTCTTTCTGAAAAAGATAAAAACAAAACTTATAAAGTGGGCATCCCATTTAACTTCTCTAAAATCAGCTTCTCAACTTGGCCGAGGTATAGCAGCTTGGTCTCCGGGAAGATGCCTCATTCTTCCCTTTTGGTTTGGGATTCTGTCCTCCTCGTGGCTGCTTTGCACTTAAGTATGCATGCCGGATATTTATGACTTCATGTGTAAATTTTATATTCCTTGATGTAAACTCTCAAGAGTTTAAAATGCATGTGGGTATGCGCACACACATGCAGACAAAAACTCAGGACCTTCAGAGCTGTTGATCATGTTGAACCAAACATGTGCTTTTTAAAGTTTTAGTAAATTTGAGTTTAAATTTAAGTCAATATCGTTCTTTTAGTATTAAACAGGCTAGACATGTGTTTCTTCTAGAAAACTGGACATCTTCCAGAGTATGTGTATATATGTTTTTATAAAATAACTTCTTATTAACCGTCTATTTCATCATAATATGTCATTTCTATGCCATATGTATCTATGATTTTTTTCTCCATAAATCATGCAAGAGTTCAAAATAGATGAAATCCAGCATTTTGCTATAATGTATAAGGGAGCGTTTCTTGTTTATTATTAGTCTTTTAACACTCAAAAATGATGGTATTAGTCTGAGATTGTTTTAAAGACAGGTTGGCTTTAAGAAGAACTGTTCTAGACACACAAAGATTCCTAAAGATAACTATAATTAGGAGCTCCTGTGAGTACTTAATTAAATTATATAGTAGGATTCTTGTAAAATGTATAGTAAGGTATACATGATAATTTAATATGTAAGAGTATTTCAGACAAATTGGTAACAAAGTAATATGAACCCATATGTGTCAAAATGGGATAAGCACGTATGTAAATGACTTGTTTACTAAAAGAAATACATTTGATTACAAAAAACTAAAAATTCTGATTTGGACAGGCATGTTCAGTAGCTTTTCTCCAGTTTTATATTAGATTTTCATTTTTTTTAAAAAAAGCATTTAGCATAAGCATTGCTTGTGATATCCCTGATTTGATCAATATACAATTAACACATATATAAAAACATCAAATTGTATCCCAAAATACATACAATTACCAAGAGTGAATTAAAAAAAGTACTTACTCTTGCATGTATATTTTCCTGTAAGAGAGGGGGAAAAAGTAAATTTATGTAAATCCACATATTTAAGGTAATATACAAACATTATAAGTCTTTCAAATTTAATTATGCAAAATAAAGTAATAAGTAATTCTCATGAAGGTCCCATAGAATTAGTCTCATTGTTTTATAATCATGTCTCTAAAATCATATTTTAGTATACTTACCATTTTTGGTTCACACTTTACATAAAATTAAAAACTGTTCAGTCAAATTATAGTCAGTAAATTTTGGTAATTTGAAAATGAATTTAAACTTCCATTTCTGTTCATAGTATGAAAAAGTCTATTCGACATAGAGGTCACAAGAGCCTGGCATGGTGATGCATATTTACAATTCCAGGACTTTGGGAGGCTTGAGGTAGGAGGTTCACAAATTTGAGCCCAACCTGGGTAATTTATTGACTTAGTATGACCCTGTCTCAAAATAAAAAATAAAGTGCTGGGGCAGCTCAGTGCAGAAGCCCTGGGTTCAATTGCAGTGTGTACTGATAAAAAGTCACAAGACTACAAAACAAATGTTTGATTTGCAGAGCACTATTGAAATGCTAACACCGCTCTAGTTTAAAGCAGATTGTGAGCAGTTTCCTTGTTGAATGAGTAATGCTCAAAAAAGCCTTCACAAGGTGTTACTAACTTTTGCAGCCCCCATTTTGCAAAATCTGTCTCTCCATTTCCTCTTATTCCATTTCCTAATGGTCACCTCCTTCCCCAGGCTCTGGCTACCACCCCGGCTCCTTGCTCCCTTCCCTCCCACTGGTTGCTCTTCCTTAGGCCTGCCTTGCTCTTCCTCCACATATCCACCTCTCCCCCTATCCCTGTCCCCTCCCCCTGAAACCTTCCCTGACCAACCTTTGGCGCACTCACCCTACCTCACACCATATTCTCATCCCATTCCCTGCAGTACTTCTCTCCTTGCATAACACTTGTTACTTTTCTACATACCGAGTGTTTTTTTAAAATTTCTTTTACACTGGATTCATTCACTGTTGTGACCCCAATATGTAAAAAGCAACACTTGGTGGGAGCTATAAATATTCTCAAATTAATTATTCAGCAATAAAAATGTACAACTTATTCAGGTTAAATTTAAGGAATAAAAGTGATAGAAATTTTTCTCGAAAAGACTCCCGTGGATACCAAGAAATAATAATCTGTGTATAAAACCTGACACAGTGTGGCCTCTTGTTTTCAATCTTCTGGAATAGAGTGAATGTTTTCAATATTAAAAAATTTTAGGACTGCAACCCATAACGGTAGATGGTGTTTTTATGTTCAGTGATTGAGAAAAAATTAATGATAAATACCCATGCTCAACTTTATAAATTTTTAAAATGGATTTAATAAGTTTATAAAAATAATCTCAGCCCTCTGTACAAATGAAAAACAAAGGAACACGTGTGTGAAACGATTGTTTCCTTGTTCGTCGGTGTTTTATATGAATGGACACCTGGGCATCTTGAAACAGTTGGGTTCTCCTGCCTCCAAGACCTCCTAGAGGTGGGGTTCAAGCCCAGAATGGTTTCTTTAAAATCAGTAGCTGTCATAATTTTAGGGAATTATGACTGACTTAAAGAATTTTCTGCTATAATGAAAGAACTTGCCCTACCATTTCCCCTGGCCAATATTTCCTTCCATTCGCTTCCTGTAAGCTGAACACTTTCCCTAATTTTTATTCCCTTCTAATGGGGAATTGCATTTGCCCAGGGTGTTTTGAATCATGTATCAGAAAATTTTGAGGAGAAGATGAATCTTTAAAAAATACGATTTTCCATGGAAACCAGCAAGTACACAATTTGAACATTTAGGAACTTAAATGCATTCTTCGATGTTCAAATTTTTCTTTTAACTCCTGGAAAAGACATGGAATTTTTCTCTTTCTGTTTCATTTACTTCAGCCATTTAGCCTGAATACTGTAACACCAATCGAACATCATGTCCCATGTGTTATAATATTTTATAAAAGGAACCTAATAAGTTTTCAGCAGGGGAACCCACACTGGTCGAGAAGGTACACTGCATTAAAACATTCCCTTTTGTATTTGTTCATCATTTTTTCAAAAAAATCTCTTTTCAGCTAAAACTTTCCAAAAGCTAGTCCCAGCCTAGGAAAATTCAGGAAAGAGGATGTTAAAATGTTCCTATTTACTCTTTTATGGGATAAAGTGATTTACTCCACCCATTCTTGTGCCTTCTCCCTGTATGGGCATATTATAATTTAACGCACGATCGACAGTTTTTATGTGACTATTCCTGAAGGGTTGTACCGCCTTCGTTCAGATCTGATTCCCTGTAACAAGGAACTAGGAGAAATTCTGAAGGTGATCTTAATTTTCTACTTGGAATACATCATTCAGAAAAATAAGCATACAATGTAGTGACTAAATGGAAACGTATTCCTTTAGATTCTGCATTGAGTGAGTGTCTAGATTTTCTGAATGGAAAAGCTGCAGGAGAAAAGTGTGCAGGTGACCAGCAATTAAGGTGTCTCTCCCAGGGTTGAGGTGCCCTTGGTTAGCAAGATAAATAGGGAGGCTTTATAACAGCACAGCACAAAACTAGCAACGTGTCTTCCATCGACCCCAAAACTTAGGGAGGGTGTTTCATTCTTTTTCTGTTACAATATAAACAGACCTGTGGGGCCTCTGAAATGTAGCGGGGAATTCAGTGCTATTTATAACTAGAAAAACAGAAAAAAGAGGCAGCAGACAGGCTATTCTAATTATAGCTCTGCTTGCATTAATAGCCATTATGCTTTCACTTTCTTCTTACAGCTAAAAGCATTAAATAACCTCAAAGAACCAAAGCGACCAGATCTTTAGCAGACAACTTCTATATTTCTAGTCTATTAATAGAATATTGCACAGAAGCTGAGGGAGTTTTAATGCCAGGCCGTAATCACTCGAGGTTAAGTAAAAACTTGCAAGTTTCTTATTTGCAGGCTATAGATGTAGATGTGCATAGTACTTCCGGATGGGTTTACAGTCTTCCCTTTCTTAAATTACTGCATAGATTAAATTGATGAAAGAGTCCATCTCCTTCCGGGACGTGGCCAGTGAGCACTGTGGGCCGATTTCTCTAAAGTAGTTCTCGGGTGTGAATTGGGACCCTGTGGGGTGAGTAGAAGTGCAGATCCCAGACTGGACCACAGATGATCCTATTCTTGGGGGCTGCAGGGATTTGGGGGAAGATGCAAGGAATTCGTTATTACTACACACTTCATGGACTGGTGCAGGGGAACATCCAACCCAGAAACGCTGCCCTCACATTTCAGAAAGATTCAAAATTACTTTCTGGATACAAATACTATTTTCTCATTTGAATGATAATGGGCTTCAAGGAATAACCAAAAGTTATGAATCTGAATCTGTTACAGCACCAATACCTCTGCTACCCTTTTGGAAATTAGCCTTGAACCTCAGCCCCTGGTGTCCTACTTAAATTAACTCTTGCCTTGTTATTAAACATTTCTGATGGGTTTATTTATCTCCCCACCTAGAGTTTGTGTTCCTGGGAGGCAAGTACTATATTTATATATTAAAAGTATGTGTATATATTTTCAACATTATCTTGCAGTCTTAATAAATATTTATTAGGCTCTGATAAGCATATTTTAATTTTGGTTAAAATGCAATCTAAGTGCTTCAAAATCCACGTTAGCTTCTGGGGCATGAAGCCACCTCTCTCGTGGATATTATTTCAAACCACATTTCCCTCCTCACGGAAGAAAATCAAGGCTGCACCTAATACTCATTAGCAATGGCGCCTGCGCGTGGGCTTAGTGTTTTAGCCACTAGGAAAAGGCCGAGCGACAGTAATAGCTTTGACTGATTGCTTGGCCAGGGAAACCAAGCCCTCGGGTGTTGCAGACTTTCTCTGGCCTATAAACTTGTTTCTCAGAATTTAAGGCTCAGCTCAATTGAGGTCAGTATTATCGTAATGTCAATAATTCCAGAGCTCTCAGGCCTCGGGCAGACCAGCGCAATTCATCATCAACTTTATTTCCATGGAAAGGCAACTTTTGGGAAAATAGCTCTAACTTAAACTATTTTATTTTGATTTTCTTTCTCTTGAGAAATACTTCTGCCGATGCTACTTCCTCTGGATTTGGTGGTTCTAAGTGTTAACACCTTCCAGTGGCTACATTTATTTCCAAAAATCGGAACAGCTCTGAATGTACAAAATTTGGGGAATTGTAGGACAATAACTCAAAGCTTTCAGAAAAAGATCAAATAAGTCATTGGACCTGAAAATAATTTTCAATCATCAATACCTGATGAGGTTTCAAAATTGCCTCCACCCTTTTAGGGGTATGAGACTGAGCTAGACGGCTGGGGTGTTCCAGCAGGGTCTGTCTCTTTCTCTTAGGAGTCAAAGCTTAAAGAATAACAAACTAAAGTGCATCCTCCTTTGGAGGCAATTCCCCTTCTGGTGAGCGCACAGCCTACGTAGATGAACCTCATCTGATCAGCTGAGGACTCTCCATCCCTGAGTTGTATTTGGGCTGATGACCTGAGAAGCTAGATTTTCATTTGCTACATCTATTTCCTCTGTTTCTAGAAACAGAAGAAAGAAAATGATTCAAGATAGTCATTACTGGCTTGGACGCTGCTACTTCTTTTAAGGTAGGAAAGGCGTTCATTCCTATCGAGGATGTCATTATTTTTTTTCCCCAAGGAAAAAAGTAGCTGTACATTTAGAGGACTTTGATTCTTCCATGTGAATTTTTAAGATGACTACAACTTCAAACTTTAACGTTGCTCTGAATGGATACGGTAGCACCAAGCTAAACGAACATAGGAGTGTTTAACCTGAGCTGATTATGAGGTATTATATTTAAGAGTTAACTGATGACCACACTGAGCTGCTTGTGGGTTGAGTACAAAGTCCAACTTATTTTTGTTTTCTTAGCATCCAGACCTATGCTTACCACAGCGTCAACACGAACTACTCACAATTTAAGGCTTTGAATATATTGTTCTCCATGATATGAAAGCATGAGTTGAAGGTTGCAATTTCTTCATGGCCAGTAGAGGGCAACCCAGTTGAAATTTCATTCATTCATTGAAATTCAGGGGCCCACTGTAAACCCTGCTTCAGATGTAATTCCTGTGGGAAAGGCTTCCTCCAGAAACGTCTCTCCTTCTCTCCTGGTTTCACTTAACGCCTCTCCACACTTCTCGAACCTATTCCGTCCCTCCTCCCTCTACCTGGCCTGCATAGTACAGCATCCAAGCGAGGTGTGTGGGACAGTCAGACTGGTGTGCACCGATGTGCACACCACAGCTCTCTGTGTCGCTTGTCCCTGGCCTAACTGCGGAGACTGACAGCGAAAGGTCCCAGAGAACCCTGGGCAAGACGCCGAGCTGGACAGTAGCATTAGCCCTCGGTGTCAGGCGGCCAAGAAATGCACACACAGCCAGATACCAGAGTCCTCATAAAGTGTCACTTGGCACGGCCAACTGCGTGTGCATTAAAAAGCAACAAAAGGAAACGAAAGCTCTGGTTATTAATCGATGGTGAAATAGCATGGCTTAAAAAATCTATTTACACTTTCTTCTATTGTTTGGATTTTTGTAGTGAATAGATATTTCTTCTAAATTTGTGCTATGCAGCATCCTTCGCAGCACTTTGGGGCCGAGGAAGGAGGGCATAGCCAGCTGTCCTGCCACTGACTACCAATGTCCTCTCATGCCCCACAAGGCATCCGGGGGAAGAGGAGGGCCACTTGGGGTCCGCAAGACACCCACGGAGCCCATCAGCCACCGTGCTTCAGGGAGCACAGGGCCCCGTCTTGCCCTTTGCGTGCCTGGAAAGTGTGGAGCTGCCAAGTTACAGCAGCTCTAACAAAGGGTTTTCCTTCTGGACTTCATTATTATTTTGATAATGCACTTTTTTTTCTGTCCACCAAGTCTGGAATCTTCTCCTGTGTTATTTTAGTGAACCTTTCAGGGAAGAAAACAGTGGGTGCAGGCTTCTGGCAGGGCTGCTGCTTCTCCAGAGAGCACAGATCAGAGCGCCCAGCAGCCTCGCAGGCCCGGGATTCGCGGGAGACCCTTCCCCAATGCCCCCGCTGGCGCTGCGCGGACCCCTCCAGGATGGCCTTGCTTACTTCAAGGACTGGAGGCAGGGGCCCACGTGTCGCATCAGCTCCTCCTCCTTCTCGCAGGACTCCAGCACGCTCTGCGCCTCGTCGTGCTGATAGCAGTAGATCTTATAAATCTCTTCCAGCGGCCCTTTAATCTGCAAGAACACCGCTCCTGAAAAATGACAACAGAGCAAACAACATCAAACCAGACCAAACCAGCGCTTCAGGGGTTTACGATGCAACAGCGTTGATTGCCGCAAAAATGCTGGCTGGGTCCCCTTTTATGCTCGGGTAATCAAAAGGTGTGTTAGACAGTGAGAAATTTTATCCCTTCTTCCTTTCCTTTCCTCTTCTCTTTTCTTATTTACTTCTTCCCTCCCTCCCTCCCTGCCCTTTCTCCCTCCCTCCCCATCTCCTTCTTTCCTCCCACTTATGAAAGGAAGGATGAAGGCTTGACAGAACGAGCCATTGAAGGAAAGTTGGTTGTCCCAGAGGGGACTGTGCACTGGGTTGGTGGCAGAGAGGCGGTTTGGCCGTGTGGTTAAGGGCAGATCTGTGGAAGTGGCCTGTACAGGTCACACTGTCACACCGGTGTTGTGACTTGAGCAATTATTGTAACTCTCTGAATCTGCTCCTCATCTACAAAGTGGTCCCATAATTAGACTCGATTTTGTAGGACTGTTATAAAATGAGGGGCAGTAGGGCTGGTGATATAGCTCAGCCTGGCAAGTATGAGGTTGTGAGTTCAATTCCTAGTACAAAGAAAAGAATAAAATATATTAGCCAGGCACGCCTGTAATCCCAGCACTTGGGAGACTGAGTCAGAAGGATTGCTACGAGTTCAAGGCTAATGTGAGCTACATGGTGAGTTCATGGCCAGCCTGTACTTCATAGTGAGACCGTGTCTCAAAAAAGACAAAAGAGAGAGAGAGAGAGAGGTTGTGGCCTCAAAGTCCAGTGTACAGTACATACATACGAAGGTACTAAAACAGAACTGTTTTTGTTAATTCACTAGAGGTGTAAGAGGAGGAATTTTAGGCACCAGGTAAGTAATTTTTCAATACTTACTTCACTAACATTTCCTGGGTTCTCTGAAAGGCAAGCTGTAGAATTTAGAGCAATGAGATATTTCTTTATACATGATAATGAAAAAGGTCATAATTTGATTCTTTATAAAAACTAATTGGGTAATACTGTGAACCAAGATTATGAATGTATTTTCATGAAGCAACTTGAGCTAACTGTATCTAGGCATTTAATGAATCCTCTGATACTACGATAAAATTAGGTGTATAAATGGTGAATTAAATAGATATTGGAGGACGGCTTGATTTAATCACCATTCCATCACTTAAAACTGAGTGGCCAATATCTACCACCAACCCAGCACTGTGTTAGATAATTTGGGAGACACAGAGGCGATATGTGACAACATCTGCTCTCAAAAAGATTGGCAATTTGAGATCGATGGTGATTTGGAGGCTGAGTTGATTGACAGTAATGTGGTACTGTTTACCTGGATCTGTTACAGTAACAGCGAGTCTCTCTTCCTACAGAAACACAAATGTCCTTGTCCTTAGCTTGTAGACATGTTTTGTGCACGTTAACTGCTTCATCCTAAGCACACGATGAAACGAGAGGATATTCATCCATGTTGATTAAGTATGAACAAGTTGGAGTTGGACACAAATCATTTCTCCAATGTCCTGTGGTGGGGGGGACACACAGCCAAGTCTGTTGTCCTGTGGACCTTGAGTTTTATCCCCGCCACCCACCCCCAGAACTTCACCTGACCCTCCACTAGGGGATGCAGCTGAAATGAATACTGAACTTGAGTCACAAATCAGGGCTTGTGCAGTGACTTTGGGAGTGACAGTTTTAAAAAAGCATTTGAGCCGCTTTTCTCTATATTATTCATAAAGTGGAAATAATTTAAGAATTAAGTAGGATGACGGATACAAACTATGCCTGCCACTGGTTCGTTGTCACTTGTCTCGCACAGCTGCTTCATGGTCTCCAGAACTAAAACTCAAGTATTCTGAAAGTTTCGTAGTCTTTTCTAATTGCTAGCCAGTCAATAAAACTTTTATTTCTTTTCCATTATACGCGATTTTCTCTGATTATAATTAGATTCTGAGGTAATGTGGAGGGGTGAGTGTGTGTGTGCTCTTTTTAGGAAACCCAGTGACTGTGAGCATCTTTATACTTTCTTTTTTCTGGTACTAGGGATTGAACTGATAACCTCACGCTTGCCAGGCACACGCTTGTGCTGCTGAGCTAAACCCCTGGCCCTGTGAGTATCTTTAGAGCTGAATGGCTGAAGGATTCTTGTATATTCCTTCCAGCAGTATAGGTCTGGCAGATTTGCTCTATGAGACAGTAGTACAAACAATAAGAAATAGTTAACACAAAGAGAAAATAAAAGAGGACAGCAGCTGAATGTAGGGTTGGGCATAAGGTGAAGAGAAACCCCTAGTAGCAGGACCAGGTGGCAAAAGGAGCTGGGGAGTTGGATGGGGAAAGACAGAAGCCTCAGAAGTAGGACAGAGAGACAGTTGAGCTCCCTGGAGCTCCCTGCAAGCTGAGAACAGAGGATGTGAGTGCACGCACCCCACACAAGACGCTCGCTACTGAGGAAGTAGGATGAGAGACTAAGGAGAGAGGACAGCCTCACCAGTCCACAACAGGGTCAAATCAGGAAGCCAGAACACAGAGACAGAGACTCGTGTTTTATGCACAATTAAATCATTAGTTACAAGTTCCCTCGTATGTTCTTTAACAGAAGCGCCCTGGTCGGAAAGAATTTATAGCTCTCCCTTTAATGGCAAATCCATTTGTTTTTTTAAGTCCATTCCAAGTAAAATTCCATTGGGGCTCTAATAATAATTATTAAAGTTAAGAGATATTTAAGCACTCTAATTAAGAGTCACTTATTCCCCCAAAGGCTGAGTGTGACACTGATGGGCGGAACATCTGACTCCCATCCCAGCCCTTCCAGTGCATGGCACTTCATAATCATGCTGGCAAAGTGAGGTGTCTTGCAGCAGAAAGTGATTCTGTTTCCATGGCAACACGAGCCTCTGGGCTGCGATTCTTTAGCGGTGAAGGACATTGCTCCGTCTAATGTATGTGGGTCTGAAGGGATGATTAGTAGGGAGAAGAGAATGAGCCAGGGCCAGCGAAGGTAACTTCACCTGGAATCCGGTCAC
>RJWT010019514.1:0-18356 GCA_004365215.1 Cuniculus paca
GGGGTGGGGTGAGTGGTGGTGCTGGAGTTTGAACCCAGCACATTCCCAGCTAACTTTTCATTTAAATGTAATGTTTTTGGAAATAAAAGACAAGTGTGGTACTGATAATTTAAACATGTGTCTCAACAAAATGATATGAAAGCAAGTGTGGTAGGATTGGTAAGCCTTCTATCATCCTGCCCTTTTTTTTGAGAGAATTCATTAATACAGCAAAATTGGAGCCAGACCAATTTCACACTGAGCTGCTATTCTAACCATTTTTATCTACCTAAATAAGAGTTCATCGTCATACTGACCTGCTCTTTAGTAACCATGACGGGTGCTCAACTTCATCTGTGAATGTATGAAATGGCTGACTTGGTTGGATGGAACCAAGCATGCTTTCCTTTTTCGTAAAGTCTCTTGACATGTTCAGAAACTGAACTCAAATTTTTTTATTTAAGAAAAAAAAAGACACAGAAAATAAAAACAAACAGCAAAAGAGACAAACAAACAACAACAACAACAAACCCAAAACAGTAAAGTAGAGGTTTACAAAACAAGATGATAGGAATTTAACAATGGTTGTAATACTGCATATTGTTACCTTCAAAAGGGTTGCTCAGATTACCAGATATAGACATGTAAAATAGATCTAATCATATGAGTATTAACTGTTCTTTTCCAAGAACTAGTAGTCATTCTTGAGATTCCATCTCAATTAGTAGTATAGTCATTTTTGCTATCTTAAGTACATATATACCAATTTATGTCTTTTTCCTTTTTCCCTGCTTCTTTCCTCCTTTCCCCCCATCCCAGTTACTTTTCCTCTTTGAGCAGTTTCTTACCCTTACACAATATATATTGTAGTTTTTGTATCGGATTTACTCTTTCAGTTTCTTACACTAGGGAGACAATATGGTATTTCCACGTGTGAGTTTAATTTATTTCACTTATGAGTGTGACCTCAAGTTGCATCCATTTACTTATAAAAGCCTTGATGCAATCTTTCTTTGTAGCTGAGTAGTACTCCATTGTATAAAAATACCACATCTTTTTTGTCCATTCCTCAGTTGATGGGCACTTGAGTTGTTTCCAAGATTTGGGTATTACAAATTGTGCTGCTATAAACATGGGTGTACATATATCACTGTGGAATGATTTTAATTCTTCTGGGAAAATACTCAGAAATGGGATAGCTGGCTCAAATGGAATCTCTAATCCTAGATTTTTGAGGAATCTCCACATTGATTTCCACTGTGCTTACAGTAGCCTACACTTCCACCAACAGTGGAAAAGGGTTCCTTTTTCTCCACAACCCCTCCAGCATTTGTTATTGGTGGATATCTTGATCTTGGCCATTCTTTCTGGAGTGAGACGGAATCTCAGTGTTGTTTTAATTTGCATTTCTCGAAAAACCAGTGATGTTGAACACTTTTTCATATATTTATTTGCCATTGGTATTTCTTCATCTGAGAAGTGTGTATTCATCTCAGACTCCCGTATTTAGATTGGGTCTGTGAATTTTGGAGGCCTGATGTGTTTTAATTCTTTGTTATTTTAATACAGTTAAAAATTTGAGTTCAGATAGAAGTCCTGGACTCAAATTTTTAACTGAACTCAAATTTTTAACTGTATTAAAATAACACTGTGGTGGGTGGAGGAGACAGTCATGAGACGCCTTCAAATTCAATACTTCCAATCAAGATGATTCTCCAATAAGTGAACCTTAAAACCTTTTAGATTTTTTAAAAGCAGTGAGCTACTCATCTTCTCCTACATGCAAGAGTTAAAGATTTAAATATGAAAGCAACCTAACTTCTTGCTGTTTTCCTAGATTAAATATTTGGAAGACATTGCTTATGATCAGAAAAAATAAATAAATATAACAAACATAATTGAGGACTAGAGGAAAAGTTTTTGGAGAAATGTATTTTTCTCAGTCACTTAAGAATTTTTTTGAGTCAAATGTACCAAATTTTTATGAAGCCCGAACTAATTTTAGTATCTTCAGTGTTTGTTCTAGAGCATGTCTAATTAGCAGTGGAATAGTAGATAAGTATAGCTAAATCATGTGAGATTAAAAAATAATCCAAGGCCTATGGTTTGGCAATATTAAATGAAGAAATAGAAGAAAATACTAACAGTCTAACTGTTTAATTTTATTAGATGAAAAGTATTAAAAAGTATACACAAAAGGGTTAATTGATGTGATTAAAATGAAATAATTTCTATTTCAAAAAGACTATATGTATGTTTATAAATGTGTATATATAAAAACATAACAACATAGTTTAAAATGGAGATACAAAGTATCATTACTCTTTGAAGCATTTTAATAGGATTCTGTGCTTTAAACACTGTTCTAAGTATTTCACATGGTATATCTCATAGAAATTTGAAATGAAATATATATATCAAAACTTTAAGTACATTTACTGTGGTTGACCAAATAACCCCATCTATGAAACTTTCCTCAAGGTAAATAATTACAAATTCAGAAAAGAATTATTTTAAAAAGTATTAATCATATCAAAAATAGAGTAGTTATAGAATGGCCTTTTGTAAAGCTATTAAATCATATTTAAGGAAATTAAGTAATATGGAAAATTTATATAATATAAATGTACAGTTTAATTTTAACTGTGTGTTAAACACATTCTTCATGGGGAATTGGTACAGATACATATTGCCTCTTAATCCTTTTTTACTTCCTCTTCCTCTTCTACATTCCTTTCCTCCTGTCTCTTTCCATCCTAAACGTCTTTTTTAATCTTAAATATTGGGCACCTAATTTGGTAATATATGCACATGGTATTATCTCATCTTTTAGTGATTTTATAGATGAAGGAATCAGTAAACTTTTACCTTTCCTTCTGCTTCTTTTTATTTCCAGTTGTTGCCATTTAAAAAAAAAACAATTTCTACATCCTTTTCAGTAGCCATAATTCCTACTTTTACATTAGTTTTAGTTCCTACTGATAAAGCAAATTAGTAGTCACTGTTATCCAGTTTACCCTGGTTTCCAGACAGCTCTTGGTTGACTTGAGTCTTTCCTTAAACAGTTCATGAAGAAGTGGTGGGAAATATACTCTCTGTGTTCGTGCATATTCATAAATATTTTTCTTAGCTTTTATGCTTGCATGATGCTGGTGCTTTAACTTTTTTAAAAAAATTGTACCAATAAGTTTGGTTACATTTTTACTGTTTCTTGGGAACATTTTTTTCCTAATTTCCTTACCTTCTATTTATTTTTACAATTTTTGTCCTCACATTTTTCTTATATTACTTTGTACTATATAATGTTGGTTTCTTTCTGATTTTTATTTATCTTTAAATTGCATGATCCCTTTCTATGAGCGGTATTGGCTAGAAGTTCATGCAAGGCAGAGGCCAGATAAGTATTTCATCATAGCAGAAATGTGAACAGTTCAAGATTGGTGCATGTGAATTCTCTTAGTGCTTCTTCCCCAAAGAACCACCAGGATTAACACTGCAGGGCTGAGAAGGCAGAGGATCTCTGCTATTCTTGCCTCACTGGTGATATTGTAACCACAAATACGCTCCGTAGCTTATCATTCCCCATCTCATCTGCTCCTAAAGGCACAACAAGAGTAGAGAAGTGTCTACCACCAAACTTCTCATCATTTTTATTGATACCATAACCAAAAGCAGTTGTTTGCTTTGAAATAACTTCCTTATTTTTTAAAAAGAGGAACATTCCTCACGATCTTTTTCTGAGAATGTGGATCTAGAAGAATCTCCTTTTCACATTTTCTATCTGCTTATTTGACCTTCTCAGTTTCTGGTATTCCTTCCCCTTACATCCTGATTTGGGGTTTTACTTATTTTCTAGATGTATCACACATGGAATGCATATGTTGTTCCTTGTTCTTCTTTTAGGTTTTGGGTAATTTCTGAAAGGTAGCTGTGAAAAAGAACCAATTTTACTAAAACTACGAGTCTGGCTATAAGCATGTTTACATTCTGAAAAGTAATTGTGGTAAACAATGTATTATGAAGATTTTTGTGAAGTTTTGACTTATTCTTGACCTGTTTCCAAAAGGAAAGGGTTATCCTGAACATTTTTATGTTTTTCACTTTTTACCAGTCCCTTTTTTTGTTCTTTGGGTAGTAATTTCCTGTTTTTATGTTCACTTACTTCTCTCATTTTGTCTTTATTCCATTTTTCTTCTCTCATGTCGTTTTCATTTCCTAGTATGTTTAGACAGAGTGCCAATTTCAAGATGTGAGCTCAAAGAGAATAATTTTGAATGAGGATAAGATGAGCTGGAGCTACTGAAAAGGAGGAATAAAGGGAGCAGGTGGCCTTGACTTCTGCCACTATTAAAAGAGGAGAAAAGCTTGTATGTGGCAAACAAGTCTGAATTGCTGTCAGGTGGAGTCTTGAAGATTTTTGCTCAGATAAACCGTACATGAACACTCAAACTTCAATTTTATAAACATAAGAACGGGAAATCACACCAACACTTTATTTTATAACAATTTATTTTTACAAAAATGTCAAAAATAATCATGGAGAGATACCAGACTTTGAAGCATTTCACATAAACTTGCTATTCAGCTACTTTCTTTTGGAAAGTACTATATAATGTAATCTTAACCCAAATAATGTGTTGCACTCAAAACCCAGAAATTGAATTATACATTTCTCTAAGTATATATATTTTAATATAAAGTAAGTAATATGTCAGTCTTTAACTTGAAATAAGTACTTGAATTCCTTTGTCTTTTCTAACAGTATTGAGGATTGAACTTAGGGCATCATTCATGATAGGCAAGTGCTGAAATAAGCCTCAGCCCTTTTTATATTTTAGTTTGAAACAATTTTGCTAAGTTACCCATACTAACCTTGAACTTTCTGTCCTCTTTCTTCAACCTCCAAAGTAACTGGAATTACAGGTGTAGGCCACTACTCATTGCCTTTAAATACCTTGAGGCTAATTTGAGAGCTAACCCAGAAAGAAAGTAACTTTAGTGGAAGTGGCTATGTACCTTGGGCATAGCTAAAGAAGCTCATGGCTGAAGTCTATTGCCGGCCTCACGCTCTTGGGCAGGAAGACCTTCTGTGGAGGGCACACCAGACAACACATCACTGTCACCCACAATAATAAATTTGAACTTGCCTTTGTATTCTAGCAGATCATAGTCAAGATGACATACTCTTAGCCAGGCTTTTGAACTTTTAAAATTTTTTTTTCTTTCAGTACATCTTGATCCTTAATCACACTCTGCCATCTTTTTTCTTGTTTTACTCACTCAGAGCTTATGGCCACCAGCATGGAATAATGAAAAGGTTGTTTCTCTTTTCTAACAATTTCTATGTCCTATATGAATTTTGTTTTATTTGGGAAGAAATCACTGTCTTCTTTGACTGGCTTAGGTATTCTTGCCAGAACTGACAGCTTCTGATACATTCAACACTGCAGCTATTATCTTATGTTTGCATTGTGTCTTGCTTACTTTTCTCTCCTTGCTGAGACAAACACCTGATGCCCAAAATTAGGGAAGAAAAGGTTTATTTAGCTTACAGTTTCTGGAGGTTTCAGTCTATAATCAGCTGGCTCCAAGGCAGAGTGGCATGGCACTGGGGCAACACTTCAAGGCAGCAGCCAGAGTAAAAAAGGGGAAAACAGGCCTCTTCTCCTCCCTTATATAGTACACAGGCCACCCCACCCCTTTCAGGGCAGGTGTAACACTCACAAAAAGTCCTTGGCCTCCTTTGCACAGGATGAGGATATTTACAAAGTAAGAACCTTGGCTCCCTGTTGAGCCTCTCAGTTAAACTTCTAAACTGCACAAGTTGACACAATGTATCAACCATAACACATTGTGTATTTAACTAGCTCTTAGGTTTAAGTAGGGAACTTTCCTTGTTCACCAAAATCCTCAACACCCAAAAGGCTAAAATAGAATAACTCTTTATAGCATAAATTACAATACATGATTAATGAAAACTACCTAACTTCCTAGAACCATGATCAAGAGACAATATAGGCATGTTTGAGGCCAAGAGCCAGCTGTGATCCTGGATAAAATTTCTTATCTCTCTGTAACTCAAACTTCTTACTGGTGAAAAAGAAATGTGAATATTAACTAAATTATGATATGATTATACTTGCTGTGTACTATAGCTTCTATTATTACTGTTATTAATGTTGATATTGTTATTTTGGCAGAAGGAAATTGCAAATTTGCTATCATAATAGAAATAAGGTAAAAATCAAACTGCACTAGTTCCTAGGAAATCACAGATATCTACTGTATAAGGCATCCAATAACATCAAAGAACTAATTGGATTATATATAAATGAAAAAGTTTTACAAACAGATGAACATAAATTATATAAAAATAGATTTTGAGGCTAAGTATTTTTATTTTCCCCATCACTTGTTAATTACCAAAATGAGTCATATACAGCAAAGATAGCTTCAGATAGAAATTAGTTTTCAAGCACTTTATTTCCATAAGTTATCCTCTCATTTCCTTAAATCCATCTCAAGGTATCACTCTTTTTAAATCTGAAACTTACTAATTATGAGATATTTCAAATCTAGAATAAAATACAGAAAGAATATGACCACTCCTTCTTTATTTAAAACCTAGTTCTAGACATTTTGCTATATTGTTTCTTTTGGTCTTTCGCTGTCTTGGGTATATTTACGCTTTTCTCTATGCTGCTTTTGTAAATCCTGCCACCTAAGGGACTTCTGTCTTAGTTCAGTGCCACTGAATGTCTAAGGATTTGTGTAGATTTCACTGGTATTCACTCTAGTTTCCTAAGACTTTATGGTGCCTTTTTATGTAACTTAATTTTTAATTTTTATTTATTTATTTTTTGAGACAAGGCCTCAATATGTAGTTAAGGCTGGCCTTGAGCTCACTATGTAGTGCATGCTGGCCTTGTGATGATCCTCTTGCCTGTCTCCTGAGTGCTGGGGTTAGAGGTGTGCACCACTATACCTGGCTTATGGCTCCTTTTAAATAATTAAAATGGCATATATAGTTGTTTTTCTTCCAATCTGGCTACAAGTTTTAATTGGAAAATAGTTCTTCAAGTCTTGGTTATTAGCCCTTTGCTTCTAAGAAGCTGGAACTCTAAATTCTTTTATTTGGTAGGAGCGATTCTCCTGTGGGGACCCAGTGGTAGTTGTATGTACTTTTGCCTTAATTATCTTCATTTGGAAGCTAGTGTATGCTCTTTACCTCTGTGATGAGTTGTGATATAATGATAATCTGAAAAGAAATAACCACCTTTGGACACTTAAAAGTTGAAAAGAAGAACTTCATGTTATGGATATGGAAGTCTTGCTGGCCTTTTCTTATCATTAAACATCAATATTATCATACTCTTTAAATTTCCTGTGTCAGTAGTGAAGTCATTAAAGATATAATTATTTCAAAGCTTCAGGGCAGGGAAATGCCAGAGTTCCTCATCACATACTTTATATAAAAGTTTTTTAATTTTGGATTCAATGATTTGCAAATATGCTTAGGCATGCTCTCTCGATAAACACAAAGCATTTGCTAATCTATCCTTTTGAAAGTTAGGCAGGCCCCTTCCAAAACATATGCTCTTTTTACAGTGGAAGAAATGGTAAACATATTCACAGGTTGTTAATGGAATTCTGTGTGATTATGAGTACATACACTCAATTATTTGCTCAACAAACATTTATTAATCACATATTGCATGATAGGCATGACTCAAAACTACATACTGGGGATATATAAGTAGACCAAACAGAAGAAGAAAATTTTACCTGCCTGGAGTTTACAATCAAGAAAGGGTATATTGATAATTATATGTTAGATAATTATAAGTTTTCCTCCAGTTATCTTCATCTGTGAAGCAGCAATAGGTCAGGCAGAATTAGATTTAACCAGAGAAGTGTGGTATAGAGAGGACAGTTTGGGGTAAGGAATTTGAGGGTGGATACAACCAAATACTGTAGATATGGTCATGGAACTGAACCTTCTTAAAAAGAGAAATAGCATTTTGAAAAGAAAAAAAAACCTACTTAATCTACGATGTGTTTACGAAGTGATCTACAATAATAAATGTTACCTAAAGAAACAAATCACAATATTGCTCATGTGACAGGTAAATTTCCATGGTTCAAATAAGTCTTCATCCTAAAATTACCCACTTAAGAGTTTGAAAGCATCTTTTGATATCAGATTTAATGCCATTGAGAAGGAACAGACGTGACAACAGGAAACTGTAAGGAAAACCTTCTGTGCAAAGAGAGGAAAAGGGTAAGGCCCCTCAGTGAGGCCCCACTGTGAGGCACAGGCAGGAGAGGAATAATCAGAAGCCTACTGTGGTAGGGAAGATGGGATTGGATGAGAGGTAAGATTGGAGGGTTAGATAGGGCCAGGTTCCAATGACCATGGTGAGGAATTTGGAATTTGTTCTAAGCTTGAGCAGAAGCCTCAAGTGTAGGAAAAGGCACAATCTGATTTCCAATTTTCAAGACACCTTTGAGGCCGAATGAGGCACTCATTGTGCAAAGTGTGGGAAGTTCAGGGGCACTGGGGAGAAAGGCCTGTGCCTCAGGCTAAGATGGTGGCAGTGGAGGCAGTGGGCCCATCATGTTCAGGATCTATTTTGGAAGCACAGGTGACAAGCCTTGCTGTTGGGTTTGAGATGGGTCTCAAGAGAAGAAAAACAAGCAAAGATCATGGCTCTGTTTGGGCCTGAGCAACTGGGCCAATAACCACAGGAATGGAGAATACTGAGATAAAATCAGGTTATACCAAACATGGAAACCAAAGTGATCTCATTAATAAAAGTAGGGGTCCCTAACAATTCCTTAAGGCCTTTTTTTTTTGTAAAGTTAATCAACTTTGATAACAGAAATGCCACTAGAATTTCAATCTTTAATTACATAAATGCCTTCATTGAAATGATGGGTGGCAAATGTACATATTTGGGCAATAGACTGCTATTTGCCAAGATTTTTATTACTTTGGGAACATAAATCAGAACAAAAATAGTTTATAATAAGATATAGATTTATATCTCTTAACATAGGAAAAATTTCAAAGTCTTTTGTATATGTCCTTGGCAAACTGCTCTAGGCAAAATTAGATACTGTTTTCAGTAAACACAAAGCAGTTAACTTGTACTTAAAAAACAACAATTTTTCCAAAGAAGCACTATTTTCCCCAGTAAAAACAAATCAGCAACTAGGGAATCTTACTTGGCTTTAAAAATAAAGGTAGCTGTACTCGTGCCAAGTATATATGGGGGAGAATAACCTGCTAACCCCAACCTTCACTGAAAACATAACAAAAGCAAATTATGGAAGTAGTGACTGGAGTTGGGCGCAGAGAAAGAATTTTTGGCAGTAAATCAGTCTTATAAATGAGTAGATGTTAGCCAGAGACTAGACATTAGATTTTAATCAACCTTTTTGTATGACAGGCTGATAAAAAACAAATAGATTTATTTTATCTCTGCAGAAATCTGTTCTTATAATTGCTATTACATAATAGAGGAATGGGTAGTAATTATACTAAAAATACAACCAAATGTCCTTTCATAATGCTGAGCAGCTTCATGACAATGTGTGAGAGCAGTTATATTTGTTGAAATGATCTGGGAAGTAGCATACTGAGACTGGATATTGTACAGGTAGCTTTCCACAGCACTTTCTCATGATATGGTGTCAATGGTTTGAATGGTAAATGAGTTGAAATATGTTTTGAGTTACCAGGTGGACTGGACAATCTTAATTGAAGGTTTTCAGGTCAATGTCAATGTTTTTTTTTTTCATCAGTTTTATGAATTTTGGATGTATAATCACCTCTTACACTAGGACATTTAAAATAAAATGTTCATGGGTTTATGGATTTAAAAGCAAACAAACAAAACTTGCATGTTCATAGCTTTCATCAACTCTATTGTATTTTGTTTTTAAGTTGTTAAGAGTGTGACTGAATCATGAAGCATTAAATTCTTTCAAGATTAAGAATTTGCAAGAAACAGAAATGTAAGATTTTACAAAACACCATCTCAGGGGCTGAAGAGATAATATTTGGCTGCCTTTTTCTAAATTTTCTGTAAGCAATAAACATTGATTAGATCACTTAACTGGGATTAAAAAAAAGTGTAGCGTATATTTATTTTAAAGGAAGAGAAATATAAGAAGAAACTAGCTTTTCTTTGCAAAATGCTCCTAGGAACAGAAACTATTGCCACAAATTATGCTTTCAGTTTTCCTATTTGTTTATTGGTTAGGTCAGAATAGAAACTTAGATTTATTTTATGATAGGTGATGCTGTAATTCCCATTATGCTTACAAACGCAAACTCAAATTCCACTTTAATAGTGCATGATATCAAAAATAGCTCTTTTAAACTGAATTCATATTTAAAGAAACATTCCCATTTATCATATCATAGGTGTGAATTATCACTCTATATCAGTTTTATGTTTATTACCTCACTTTTGCATTCACTGTAAATGTATAATAACAAACTATTGGCTTAATTTAGTATAAATTACTGAATACAAATCTAATTCAATTTGATTCCATAAGAGTTAAGCCAGTTTAAGGTTGTTTCTTTACATTTAGTCATCTGTAGAGCAGTGTGAAGTGCTTAATTAATTCATACATTTAATGCAAATAATTGAAGTAATAAAATTCCTTAGTCGTTGCTATGCCTTACTGTGTTGTGTTGCATTCAAGAATCACAGCTTGATTTTTCAAAGGAAACCTGTCAAATTGTAATGAAAAAATTTGTCCCCATCTATTGTTGAAATTAATCACACCTTAGTTCAGGTCTGAAGAAGCAGGTAACTCCCTGTGGGCAGTGAGTGATCCAGAGTTTTGGACTGACCTTGTCCACCAGGCTGTGCCTTCTACTCTGTGGGAGCATGACTTGGTTGAAAAGTAGGCCAGTGGTGATTTTTCTCCTCAGAAATATGTAAACAAAGAATGGTTTATCTCAGTAGGCTTTGCAAACATAGTGGAATATTTTCCTTGAAACACAAACAATTTGATTCTCATTTGAGGACCTGAAGTAGAAAAGTTGGCAACCTCTGTAATTACTGCCAACCAAGGAACCCTGCCAAGCTTCAGAAGACACGGAAAGGCCAGGCCAGCCAAAAGACACTGTAACAGAGTAAATCTTCAAGGTAAAGGTGACAGATATTGGAGAGAAGCATGGAAAGGAGTTGAATAGCAATCTGGTCCCGCTTTCTCGCATTAGAAAAAGAAAGCCCTGAGGATATACATAGGAAATTACCTCTTGGGGATCTATAAACATAATTTAGCGTGAGGAAACTCTTAATTGTAGTTCTGAGGAGTATCTGACTGCTCATCAAAAGGTTACCTTAGCTAAACTAATTGAGGGATGTGATGGAATTAGACTAGGAAGCTGTGTGCCATCCTAGCTTTGAGAGTTGCCACGGCAACTCAGAAGGATTGAATTGGGTATCTGTGGGGTATATTTTAAAAATAAGACCTGGAGGAGGTAGAGAGGGGGGAGGACCAGAAAACACAAAGGGCTGGTATTAAACAGTAGCTGGAGGCAAAAGGACTGGTAGGCTCAGCTCGTGAGCAAAGCTGATCGGGCCTGCTGCTCCTGCTGAGCCTTTGGGATTGGACATAAGAGAAACATAGCAAGGTGCTGGCTGGTCTTGCATATACTCTGGATGAAATGATGTCTGAAAGCAGGGGTACATACTAAATGTGGTGAGGCAGTGGAACTCTTTCTTTGTTATTGTCCATGTCTCCATTTGTTCTCAGCTATTTTTCTTGTGTGTTCATAAGAACACTGGATTGGAAGCAGACAAAAAGAGAATTCTTTTCTAGAAGCTGGTTTATATTTAAACTGTGCAAGATAATAAAAATTCATACCTCTAAATAAAAACATACTTTGTCAAAATTCCCTTCATCTTCAATTTCTCCAGGGTCATGATGCCTTTTGTAAGGTGATGTGTATGTTGAATTTTTTTCTAAAGTTTGAGCTCAAGTCAACTAAAAATAAAATGTACTTCTTTTAACATGAAATAATAAAATGTGATTTTTTAAAAAAATTCTAATCTATTTTCCTCAGGCTTATTTAAAAAAAAATTTTTGTGGATGTATATGAAATTTCAGTTAACTACTGTCTACAGATCTCTATTCATATATTTTGTAAAGTAACTGGATTTTAAACAGCTAGTCCTAGAAAGCACAGAGAAAAGTTGATGCTGGGCTTGAAAGGTGACCTTTTACCATCAGCTTCCTGTTCGGAACTCCTTTGTGCCAATTTGGCCATAGTATGGCATGAGTAATTCAGAGTTATTTTGAGCAGATACAGCAACAGTATCTGCTAATGAAGATTTGAGCTGAATGAGCATTACTTATGCTCCTGCTCTGAAAAATGTATATACGTGTGAGATAGGTTCATCATATAAAAGATTTGTAGTGAATAATTTATAAATATTAGTAAACTAATCCTTATGGCAACTTCTACCTTGCCAATTGACTCACATGGAATATGTCAGTAACTTTGGCTAAGCTATTGTACGTTTAGTCAGATTATCATTGTAATTGACCCACATATTAATCTTTTGCTTATGTTAATGAGTAAAATGAAAGTAATATATTGAAGATTGCATTGAAATTTTATTTTACCACTAATGATCCAAGGGACTTTGCTGAAACAGATGAGTTTTAAAATGCTGGAAAAATATTTCCTTAGCTTTTTTTAACATTACTTACAGTGTAATGGCTATGGATATGATACATTTTTAATCTACATCATTGACTTTTTCCCCATCACTTTGTTAAGATGCTCAACAAAATGAAACACCAAGTCCAATCTGTAGGATATTATTGACAGGGATATGAATAACTGAAACATTTCCAATACTCATGCTTGAAAAAACTTTCTGGCTAAAGATTAGTGGACAGAGTCACAAACTACTCATTCCTGAGTAGAATATTCACAGCCTTGGGAATCATTGAATAAGCTAAATCATACATACTTAACATCACACTGTGTATAATAAAGCATTTTAGTGTGCACTATATCTATTGTAACACTGCCATTGGTAATCACTGAGATTTGTATGTTATGTGTGAACATGTCTACGGTTAATTACACATGTGGATAATAAAGTGTAACTTCCTCATATAGAAAAAGCATAGTCCTGGAGACCTTATAGAGTAGAAGCATCTATGTAAAAAATATATGGTATTTCTTGTGTATAAAAATTAATAAAATCAAACAATATGGGAATGTATAAAATAAAGTGAAAGTATGTCTTGTCCACTGCTTTTACTCTCAGAGTTAGCCATTCTTTGTTAATGTGTATCCTTTAACCTTTTGTGCAATGAGATAATGTCATAATATATTTATTTTTAATAAGATAATTTAAGGAGATACATTTATATATATTGTTCTGCAACTGGGGATTGAACAGTGTCTCTCTACCATTGAGCTATACCTTTAGCCTTTTAACTTTTTTATTTTGAGGCAAGGTCTCACTAAGTTGCCCAGGTTAACCCTGATTTTACGATTCAATCGACTCAGTCTCCAGAGTAGCTGGACTTATAGGTGTGCGCATTATTTTTAATAAAAAAGTTAAATTACTTTATAGATCATGTTTATTAACAAATCAGTAAATTGAATGCTTGTATTTCAGGATCAATTAATACATCTTTGAAATGAGATGGGTAGTGTCTCTTTTATTTGAGAAAAAGAATGTGTGTCTTTAATGTGCTTTTTTTATTAGATTCTAATATTTAAAGACAAACATTTAAAATAACTCAAGTATTAGAGATTATTGTTCATTGGCTAGAATGTGTGAAAGTGACTTACCTAGCTATGAATGGGTGCAGGCAAATTATCATAGTGGCAACTTTCAGAGGTGTAACAGTAGAAATTATTAAACCATTTAAAACTGAAATGCAGAGGCAGAAGGATCACTACAAGTTAAGTCGGCCTGGGCTACATAGTGAGTTCAATGCCAGCCTGAACTACATAATGAGCCCTTGTATCAAAAAAAAAAAAAGTTAAAATTGCAGTACTGGTGGAGCCTGGCACAGACAGATTCTTGAGTCCTCTTGAATGTGAATTTTGTATGGTCTAAGTGCATAGAGGTCTGGCCAATTTGCTCACATAAAACATTTGCATTAAAAATACATAGTGCTTGTTTTCATTAGACACACCAGCATTCTTATCTGCCATGAAACTAAATGATTTGCAACATAAACTTGCTTCACATATATCACTGATTTTTTATTTTAAAAAGTAAAACAGAAAAAAGGATAGAAATAATACAGAATTTCAACAAAACAAAACAAAACAAAGCAACAACTATAAAAAAGGATAACGTTGAGGCTTTTATAGGTAAACGGAGGAAAGATTAGACCATACTTATAAGTGAAATAAATCAGACTCACATTTGTAAATATTGTATTGTCTCCCTAGTGTAAAAAATGAATAATAATAAAAAACTGAAAGAGTAATAACATCCAAAATCTACAAAAGGTATTGTAATATATCATTGATTTTATTCAATGAGCTTATTTATATGTTTTAATTTGTTATGAAGCACTTGAGGTATTCCTTTCTGCCATCTTGAAAAACTCAGGTTATTTACCCTACTAAATAGAAAATTAGAATTCTACTGGGTGAGGAAGGAATGGTGTGTGTGTGTGTGTGTGTGTGTATGTGCCCATGTATGTGTGCATGTGTTCTTAAAGTTGCTATACATATTTAGATTGGTGACTTAAAAATCTGATGATTCTATGATTTCCTAGAAGACTACAAGACTCACTAAGTATGCTCCATTGAGAAATGAGCCACAGTGAGGACATCCAGTGGTGTGTGAAATACTAACTAAGGGGAAGGCAAGTCTGTGGGTAACAGAACTTTGGGAAATCTAGAAATAAAATTTCCAGGTTCCTTCAATCATTTATGTATTTATTTATTTTGAACTCTTTAAAATCATTATGTTTCATTATATTTTTGTCAAAATTTCTTCAATTTCTCATTAGAGAACAAAGAATAGTCATGAAATTCATTAGGATCTTACAGACCTTGTAGGTTTTCCTGTCAGTGCTTGATTTGAGAGGGAAACTCATCAGCAGCCTCTCTTTCCACAGATGAGTGAGCTCAAACTTCCTTATCTGTTGGCCTCAGCCTGTATGGTGAGTACAGAAATGGAAGACTGTCTCTTGGACTTTGTCACTCAATTAAGAAGTATGTAGACTCAAGCAAGGGGCTGTAACAGAGTATGACCTAGGATGATCAGGGTAATTTCTTATTTTACTGGAAAGATCATCAGTATTTGATTTAACAGAGAAGCCTTTAAGAAAAGCATTAAGACAGAAAGATCCTGAAGTAGGATTTATTTCTGTTTAAAACACTTTATTTCTGTGTTAACAATGATTTAGGGCATTTAAATTGAGGGCACCAGACTATCGGTTTTCTGAAGGTCATGAGAATATCTCTACTGCTTCTCTGATATCCACAGCCTGGCACAAAATTGGTGATCTATGAATGTATTGGATGAATGAATAATAAAAGTACTAACTGCCTATTTCCAAGATAAGGGGTTGGATAATCATTTACAATTGTGGGAGGCATTCTCTAGGTTGATCCTAATGATCTCGGCCACTAGGTATCCACCACTTTTTGTAACATCTCTGAATTTGGTGTGGAGCTAGGTATTTGTTTCTAGAAAATAAGAGAAGTGTAAATGCGATGCGATGCTGTTTTAGGAATTAGATTATAAAAAGACTGTGGTTTCTCGTCTGTTTTCCCAGGGTTACCCCAAGAGAGATCTTTCTAGAGAAATTATGCTGCAATGCCAAGAATAGCACTATGGAGAGGCCCATGCAGCAAAAGCTGTTGTTTCTGCCAATGGCCACACGCCTGGTCTTAGAAATGGAGTCTTCCCAGTGGAGCCTTGAGGTGGCTGCAGGCACATCCAGCACTTTGTGGAATCATCAGAAACACAGATTTGGAGGCACCACCTATGCTGCAACTGGATTCCTTCCTTTTTTCTTTTTCTTTCTTTTTTTTTTTTTTTTGGTGGTACTGGGGACTGGGGATCAAACCCAGGGCCTTGTGCATGTAAGGCAAGAGCTCTACCACTGAGCCACATTGCCCCACATCTGTATTACTGATCCCCAAAAATTTATGAAATAATAAATATTCATGGTTTTAAATCATTATGTTTTAGGATAATTTGTTACCATAATAGATAATTACTATTATTTTTTGAATTAAATTAATAGGCTAAAAAATCTCCATCTACGATAACTCCTGAAAGAAACTGATGTTGCAGCATAGTGATAAATGCAATTCTCCCATTTTAAGCTTACTGGAAACTCTTAAAACTAAATTACTTCATTCAAAAGCACAAATTACTTAAAATAGTAAACATAGTGGGCTTACTATGAAGTAGTTAGCCAAGATTAAGTGGTAGAAATGTGCTGATGGTCCTTTTACTGTTAGGTAGGCAAAGAACTGAATTCAGATTGAGGTGGGTGATGCACTTATTTAGACATTTGTCATCTTCAAGGGTCTGTGCCCACACACTCAGAGGTAGTTCCCATGCAGAGCACTGTGGGGAAGCTCATAATCTTGGACTGTAGTACTGCACATCCTGGATTTGATACTGACTTTGGTACTTACTAATTTAATCAGTTTGGTCAAACAACACCATAATACATTAGTTTTATGATTTATAAAGGCAAAAGTAAACGAGCTACGTAAAGAGTAGTCCATATGGGTGGTGAAATCTATGTTTTAGTAATAAGTGAATATGATTTTACTTTTTCATAGTTTTCTCAACAGTTCCATTTTCTCTTGTCTTTTCAGTTGTTCAGTCCTCTGGTTAGATATATTAGTACATTTCTGCTTTCACAAAATAAATGAAAAAGTGGCCAACTCCAGTTTTCCTTTGCAATTAACTCATCATGGGTACATATCTACACAGTTTGGAGCTTCTTGCCAAACAAGGTAGGCCTAGTCTTTCAGTGGCTACTGAAGACCTTGAAATGGAGCTAATTCTAATGGAAATGAATGATAAGTATGAATTATGTCTTGAATTTTAGTTTTCTGATGAAAAAGAAAATAATAAAAGTGTCTTATTCATGATTTTTAAAAAGCTTACATGTCTGAAATGCTTTGTTGTGTTTAACTCTGTTTTGTTTTGTTTTATTCTCTTTAAAATAAAAAAAGCTTACATGTAGAAATGTTGATGTTTTGGATATATTGCATTAAATAAAATTTATTACTAAAGAGACTTCATTTTTTATTTTTTATTTATTTTTTTTAAAACATGGCTGCCACAAATGAAATTTGCCCTTGTTAACAATGACTCTCATTTTATTTTATTTTTTTTTTTCGTACCAGGGATCAAACTCACAACTTTGTGCCTGCCAGGCAGGCGTTTATGCCACTGGCTAAATACCCAGAAAGTGCTCTCCTACCTCTAAAGTCAGCTAAGAAAAATAGCAGAGCCTCTCCCTCTTCTTCATGGCCTTCCCATTCCCAACCTTCACGTGCATTTTCACCTCTTCGAAGTGACTGACTAAACAAGTAGTTATAACTTTGTTTCTACGTGATATGCTTTTCTGAGGCGGACTTCGGATTTTTTCAGCAGAGGGTATTCTCTCGCCTTCACATTCAGTGCCTCTTCCGAGGTCTCCCGGGTCCCAGGGATTAATCACCATCCTTGGTGGTATTCCCATCGTTCCCACTGTAGGGAGATCTGTTCACAGCTGAGGCTAGTGAGGAAACGCTACTGACTACATTTGGGTACAGTTTTTCTTTATTCTTTTTGCCTCCATTTAATTTTTGTTTTCTAGATGCTTATAACTAATACCATTCCAAAACTTTGAATATTTCTCTAATCTCTTCTTCAGATCTCAGATGTGTCCAGTATTCTTGCAGATCTGTCTTTTTTGCAGAAGTCCCTCCCGGAGCTATAAAGCTTATTCCAAACCACAACAGGTCCTCTTTTTTTTTGGTGCACAGTCACCATTTGGGAATTTTAATTCTGCACTGTCCTTGGGATTCCCCTTCTTGTGCTTCTTGGTTGGGTCAACTCTACTCCCTACCAGAACTTGCTCAGGCTTGGTTTATTTCTTGGGTGCACTACATTTCCCAAAAGCTTCAAGGAAAGGGAGCAAGGAAGGTACATTTTTTGAGACCTGCTGTCTGAAAATGTTTTCATACCTATTATAATACAGTTTAGCTGTGAAGAATTTTCCTTTTGAATTTTAGAAACTTTCCTTAGGATGATTTAGCATTCAGTCCAATTCCCTATTGAAAAGTCCGGAGTAATTACGATTTTGTAGATTTTGTCTGTGATAATATTTTTTTCCTCTGAGATCTT
>RJWT010019515.1:0-18369 GCA_004365215.1 Cuniculus paca
TATTATCGTCAATGTAACTCCCCATACCAACAGGGATAAATAAAATCAACAAAATAGAACAAAATAAAACAAACAAAGCAAAACAAAGTAAGCAATACAGAAATTCAAGGTACTAGTAAAACAGCAGTGGGTACCATAACGCTTCTTGTTATCTTCAAAATAGTTGCTTACACCTCCAGACATAATACAATCAAACAACACATAATAGAATAAAATCAATCAAAACAAAACAATGCAAGCAATACAGTGTTTAGAAAAAAGATAGTTGGAAATCCTCGATGGCTGCAATTATATATTTTGTTATCTTTTCAATAGCTGTCCATGCCATCAAGTGTAATAAAATCAAACAAATCAGAATAAAATGAAATTTATCAGAACAATGAAGACAATATGAGTTTCAAGTCATGAAAACAAATTAACAGTGCTCATTTCCTTTCCTTTTTAGATAATTCCTCCCCTTTGACTTTCCCATTATGTATTGTGCATTTTGGATCCCACTAACGCTTTAGTTTATTATACTAGTGAGACAGCACAAAATTCACCCATGTGACTCTGAACCATTTCATCCATGAGCATGATGTCAAGTTGCCTCTATCCACCTACAAGAGCCTTGAGGTTATCTTCCTTAATAGCTGAGTAGGTTTCCACCACATAAAATGCCATGTCTTTCTTATCCATTCTGCAGTTGATGGGTAAGTTACTTCTACTTTTTTTTCTGGCTCTCTGTCACATAGGGCACTGTTCTCTCTCCTTTGACTTTCAGTCTATGAATTTTCTTTCTAGCTAAATGTGTTTCTTGTACAGAGCATACTGATGGATCCTGTCTCTTGATCCACTCTACCTGTGTTTCTTTCTATTGGTGCATTGAGGCCATCTACATTAATAGCTATGGCCCTCTTGCAAAAGTGCAAATCTTAAAAAAAAAAAAAAAGTGAAACTCTTAAAAGTGAAATTAAAAAAAAAAAAACCTGAAAACCCTTTAGAAAACTGCTATGGTTTGTGTCTAGATGTCCCTCCAAAGCCTCATGTTGTCATAGGGATTTTTCAGAGGTGGTTGAATCTGGAGTGTGTGATGCTGGGATTAAGGGTGTGATTACCAAATCAGTCCACTGATTGGTTTGGCTCCACTCAAATCTCAGTAATATGGATAACAAAAAAGAGGCAGAAAGATGCTGTTAAAGTCCCTTGTTGCTTTGCTATAGTCTGTCCACCATGAACTGTTTTCCTCTGGCATGCCACTCTGCCTTAGAGTCAGCCAATTATGGACCAAAAACTCTACAAACTGTGAGCTAGATGAACCTTTCCTCCTTTAACTTTGGCCATTGGGTATTTTGTCTCAGCAATGAGAGAAAAGTAACTAAGACAAATGCTTTTTACAGTAATTGCTGAAAATTCCTTAGTTGCATGAAACAAGAAGTTCTCTAACTTTTGACTATTTATAAATGAATCATCTTTAGCAGATTTATATGACCTCAAGCAGCATTGTCTGAAAAATGACCTTTGCTAGCAATAAAATAGCTCCAGAAAGATGTGGCCAATGATGACTAAGAAATGTTATTAGCACTTGTCTTTACATGTGTGTATGTATGTATGTACATATTATGTATTCCTGGCAGTCCTGGGGATTGAACCCAGAGTTTTCATGCTGAGCTTTATCCACAGTCATGTTTTCTATTTTATTCAGTCTCACTAAGTTACCTAGCCTAGGTTGGAACTCATTATGTGAGCTTAAAGTTATATATTTTTCTCTAAGCACAGTTTCTGTTACGTTCTAAAAATTCCAATAATGCTGTATATCCATTATCATTCTGTTCACATTATGATTTATTCTTGGATGACCAATGTTATTACAAAAGTATCTTTGCAAATTTTGAGACTTTTCATAACTCTCTATTTAGCTTTTTTGGAATTTTTAAAAAGATTCTTCAAATTATTTCAATTCCTTGAATTTTTTGGACCTGTTTTATGGTCTGATAAATAATTAATACTGGCAAATATTTCATATACACTTGAAAACAAATATTCTGTCAATGCTGGGTTCAGTGGTCTATGTCAATGTCAATTATATCAATTTTGCTAATCATATTGTTCAGTTTTTCTGTGTTCTTACTATATTCTGTATGTTTCTTCTGTTCATTGACATATGTACATTAAAGTGACCCCCACTAGGGTACTGGATATATTTATAGCTATATTAAAATACATATAACTATTTTAAATTTATACCTATATATACACTTCTTACAGTTATTTAATATATATTTAAAGATCTACAAGCAGTATATGGAGTTTTATTATTTTACTCATGCAAAATTTTAATTGAAGTTTTATTCATGTGCAATATATGTAATGATATATGTTTCATTAATTTATGCTATGATATATGATTATGTTTCTTATATTTCAGTCTTGCTTCCATTTGGGTTAAGTCTTCTCACATTTGCTCCTTTTCTTCTTGTTTTACACATTATTTTCTTTTGGTTGATGCCATAAAAACTGAAATATGTGTCCTTAGCTTTTTACAGCTAAACCCAAATTAGTATTTCATTACTTCCCAAACTATGCCATTAACTTCTGATACTGTGATACATTTGTTTTTACATATATTTGGTTTTATGGTAAACATTTATACTCACCTATATAAATACATGAAATATATAACTTGTTCTTTTCTCATCACACACTTGGATTTTCATTTGGTACTATTTTTCTTCAGTTTATCAATTTTCCTTTAGCATTTCTTCTAGGAAGATTTTTCTGTTAAAAAAAAATGCTGTCTTGGGCTGGGGATCTAGCTCAGCGGCCTAAGCGCCTGCCTGACAAGTGCAAGGTCGTGAGTTCAATCCCCGGTGCCGCAAAAAAAAAAAAAATGTTGTCTTTTTTTCTTGGCTCAAACATGTCTTCATTGATTCTGAAGAATATTTTTACCAGGAATAGAATGGTGGTTAGATGCAAGGTTATCTTATTTCAGATCTTTAAGAGCATTCCACTGTCTCCTAGCTTCAGTGCTTCTCTCTGAGTGTTTCAACTCCAGGTTCTAAACCTGAACAGATCTCTACCATAACCATGTAGACTATTATCATATTTCTTTCATCTTTTCAAGTTACTTTCACAAGAAACACTATCTTGTCAGAAGCCAAAATGTTCCTGAGGTAGAAATACCCTCAAATAATCATCATTCACTTTTTTAAAAAATAGACACCTTGAGGAGCTTAAAAGTATTTTATTGCCAGAGCATACGTGCTAGAGAGAGGACACAACCTGAGGTTCACATAACTTCCAATTATGTGTATTGCATCATAACTAATGCATGACTGCCATTTATCTTAAATCACACAAAATTTGTTTAAAAATGAACAAAATATAATACAATAAAGCACCATATTAAATCTTTCTTCCTAGGAATCCCCAAAGCTCAGCCTTTCAACTGCCATGAACTAAGCAACTTTGTTCTGCCAAACCCTTCCATCCTGATGCTCCTGCCTTGGAGCCAGCTGACCACAGAATGAACTCTTTGAACTCTGAGTGAATTAGACCTTTCATTCTTTCTGTTGCCAGCATCAGGCAGTTTGTCGCAGTGACAGGAAAGCTGATTAATACAGGAAGTTATCTAGAGCAAAAGCATTTGAAATTCTAAGTCTTATGTCATATTTTTACCTACTTGACTCCCTTGTGTGTTCAAATATTATGTGTTAAAATTGCATTTCAAACCCATTTGGCTTTGATATGTAAGTAGATTAGATTCAGATAGATAATGAGCATTCAACTTTATAGTGGGAATACATTTGTATCTTTTGCATGTAAGATATCAGCCATGAGGTTTGCAGGAGAGGTAAGGGCATAGATCCACCAGAAAGATTCCTCAGAAGGTTTTAGTACAATGGTTACAGAAATGAAAGAGCATAATTAGTTCACCTGGGAACAGTTTTGAATTCTTTAAAAATCTTTTGGCATTTCTATTCCCTATAAGAAAAACTAGATTAAAGAACCAGTAATTAAAATAGAGAGCTTCAAATATATATTTTTAGTAGAATACTGGGAATATTATTTGTTTCAAACATTACAGTGACTTAAGAAATAAGTAGGAAGCATGGAGTTGGCTAAGGTAGATATTTATAGACAGGTTTTGAATGTAAATCTAAACTCTACTAGAAAGGTTTAGAAAGGAATGGATACTTTATTAGGTAAAGTTCAATGTACAACTGTGAGTCAATTGAAAGTTAATAGCAGCTTTGCTAAAGGTTATAGATAAATGACTACTATAGTTTAATTAATATTTTATTCATGCCCCCTTTAAATTAGATAAATTTGGAAAGAATAATGATGTAACATTAAAGGCTCTTTCCTGGAACATTAAAAGCAGGATTTAATTTAAGTCTTTATGAAAAATTTCAAGGTCTAACACAAGGTTTTAAGGTATTAAGAGTCTTTTTTTTATTTTTCTACCATTTATTACTTGTTAGAACTTATTTCTTAAATATATGTGTTTCATATCAATAATACAATATAAATGGCAAAGAATTTATAATAACATAGAGCTTATTTTGAACCTAACTCCATTACTTAATGCCTTAGTAAACCTTGGGAGAGTAATTTCTTAGAGCCCCAGTTTCCTCTACTGAAAATGAAAAATACACAAACCTGGGGAGATTATAGAAATCTTCAAAATAATATCATTTATTCTCTTCAGTTTTGTCTCAGTAAGTTAGAACTTTTTTATGTGGTTCAGTAGCCAGAAAGTCTAGTAAAATAATTAGACAGACCCAGGGAATTTCCCTTGTCCACCATATGATTTGAGCTTTACAAAACTGGAGCCCATGGAATTATGAAGACTAGATTTAGAAAAGAGCATATCTGGCAGTTGCAGTCTGAGCAAGACTGGCAGTAGAATTTCTATGCAGGGCTCTTAGATATTTATTGGCAGGAGTCAACTGAAGAAGTTTGGATATGGCAAGCCTGGCCTTGAGAGTGACTCAGACATAGGTATCAGGTGTCTTTTTGTATACTTGCCATCCATTTGTATGTCTTCTCTTGAGAAATTTTTATTAAAATAATTGTCTCATTTTTTATTCAGAGTGTTTGATTTTTGTTATTAGACTTTCTAAATTCTTCATCTTTTCTGAATGCTAAACTCTTGCTGGACGAAAAGTTTGCAAATCTTGGACATCCTAATGTTAAGTGATACAACCAGGCATAGAAAAGCAAACACTACATGATTTCCCCCACATGTGGACTCTTAAAAAACTGAGCTCTTAGAAGTAGAGAACAAAATAACAGAAGCAGGGGAGGACAAGGGGGAGTATGTAGATAGGGAAAGATTGGTCAACAGGTATAACGTCACAACCAGATAGAAGGAACAAATTCTAGGGTTATATTAGCAAAAGGTGATTATAGTTAACCACATTACATCATGTAATTAAAAATTTCTTTAAGAGAGGATTTTGAATGTTCTAGTTAAAAACAATTAATAAATGTTTGATATTAGTAATAGCATATTACTAATATACTAATAGTAGTAATAGTATGTATCACAAGTTAATCAATATACAATGTAAAAATGTACCAAAACATCACACTGAACTCTCCAAAGATGTAAAACTATCTGCACTAAATATTAAAATAATTTTTTAAAATTGAAAAAGGAGACAGGCCAGAGATGAGAACAAGTAGAAACAGAGCTGAGTCAATGGATAAGATGTCATAGAATCCAATTTTTTTGAGTGCATGGGCACCTGTCTTGAATCAGTTACAAGTTAAGAGAGGATGATCAACAAGTACAATGGCTATATAGGAAGAATAAATTCTAGCGGTTCATGGCACACATGGATCAGTATAAGTATAATAATGAATTACATCTCAAAATAAAGATGTTGAATATACTCACCACACAGAAATAATACAATTTTAAGGTGATAAATATGCTAATTATCCTGGTCATTATCTAATAATTACATGAATTGAAACATCACATTTTACCTCACAAACATGTACATATCAAATAAAGTAAAATATTTTAAAAATTCAAGTCAGGTCTCAGACTGTGCTGGGTCTAAAAGACCTTTCAGGCTCCTGATGGCATTATTACTGTTTGAACATCCTAATGTTAGGTGAAACAAGCCAGGCATAGAAAAGCAAACACTACATGATTTCCCTAACATGTGGACTCTTAAAAAACTGAGCTCTTACAACTAGAGAACAAAATAACAGAAATAGGGGAGGACACTAAGAGCCATAAAAGTAAAAAAGAAAATGTATTATAGATATTTTCCTTAGTAGTCAGTTATTAAAGTTTTATTAAATAAAGCTTGTAAGGCACTATGGGATAAGTAACCAAAAATTTTCTTTTCAGTTGCCCAAATATTTTCTAATATCCATCACTTAAGATTATAAATACCTGTAAAAAAGTAGTTTGTCAAATAAATAATGAGCAGCTAACTGCTTTACCACTTGATAAACAAATGCATGAATTATAAAGTCTATCAGGAATTGACTTAATCTAAATACCATAACCCCTTGTGTTCATTTTTTTCAAAAGCTTTAGTAAAGCAAGACTTAAACATAGATAAAATTAATTTGTCCTCTATTTATAAGTACTTTCCTTTGGAATTAACAGACAAGTCGGAAACTAATGATTTCTTAATGGACCCATCTAAGGAAACTTACTGCCAAATCTCAAAGTATTTACTGAAAAGTATATTATATAATTACTGAGAAATTTACTCATTCACTCAATACTTGTTTAGCTTCTACTCTGTGCCCAATCTTATCTTAAGAAAAGCAGATAGAGCAATAAATCTGGTAAAATGCCTGATCTCATGTTGTTTACATTTCAGTGAAAGAACAACTAGTTAAAACAAATGGAAATATAAACGAATAATTTACATTCTAAACTCAGGTAGAAATTTGAGGAAAATTTTTAAATGAGAAGAATAGAAAATGTTCAGTACTTTTTAAACAATGTTATCAGGAAAGAAGAGATGCTTTGATCAGAAGAGATGCTTTGATCAGAAACTTGAATAAAGCAAGAAACCAAGCTCTACAGATTTGAGGGGAAATGCATTCAAGGCAGAGGAATGGTAAGTGCAAAGAAGTTGCTAATGTGTTTGAGGAGTAGCAAAGAAACTTAACTGCTATGAGAAAGGTTGTCAGAAGTCAGATGATAAAATCTTCATAGACCTTAGTGTAATATGCCCTGATGGGATTTGTCCTATGTTTTAAAATCATTATTTTTGTTTTTATTAGGAAAAGACAGGAAGGACAGCAAGAGACCAACAGTAAGTAAGTGGTATACTAACTATCACTATGCAGTCCAGAAGAAAAGTGGTGGTGACGACACTGAGGGAAATGGCATGAGGACAGAGGGAGGGGAAAGTGGTGAGAACTTGGAGTGAATGTGGATTTTGAGAAGTGGGATTTGCTGAGCAATGAGAATATGGTTGAGAAAGAAAATGAAATTAGGAATGACTGCTGTTTCATAATTTTTTTGCATTTGTAATGGAGTAAAACAATTTTTTTATGGAGATGAGCCATACTGGGGCAGGGAAAATTTGGGAAACCAAACAGATATTTTGATTTTAGAATATTTTAAGTTTAAGCACCTGTTAGCCACTAAAAGAAGATGTAGAGCAAAAGATTCTGCTCTACAGGTGGGGCCTATTCTCTACCTTACAATTTGAAATTACAGAAAATTTTCTGAGGATTTTTCTTGGTTACTTTTTTCGTTGCTGAGACAAACACCTGACACCCAAAATTAGGGAAGAAAAGGTTTATTTAACTCACAGTTTCTGGAGATTTCAGTCTATAATCAGCTGGCTCCAAGGCAGGGTGGCATGGCACAAGGACAACACTTCAAGGCAGCAGCCAGAGCAAAAGAGGGAACCAAATGCAAACCTCTTCACTACCCTCAAATTGTACACGGACCACCCCCCACCAAAACCTTCAGGGTGGGTGTAACACTCACAAAATGTCCTTGGCCTCCTCTGTACAGGATGAGGATATTTACAAAGTAAGAACCCTGGCTCCCTGCTGAATCTCTCAGTTAAACTTCTAAACTTCTCAAGTTGACACAATGTATTAGCCATAAGAGGATTCATACCCATTTTCCCTACAATGAAATCTAAGGGGATTTAAAACGTATTTCCCAAGAGTAAGGCTTTATTGCCATAAATCTCACCTAAGTGTATTTATTATTATTATGAAGATGTGCAGATAATCTCATATCTTTGAGAATTTATGTCCACAATGAAGGAAAGCCTGAAAGAATAAAAATATATAAAATGGGTGTTTTCTAGTACATGTCTGAAAACAGATTAAAATATCTTTATCCAAAAAATATGGATTTGCTTCTGTTTATGAGCACTAATATGATAGTTTTTTGGGGGTATTCACATTTGCACTAGCCAAGTTCCATGGCCTCAACCACTTGCTACTAGTGGCTACTATGTTGGACAGCAGAAATACAGAATATGTGTATCACCACAAAAATAAGTCACAAACTAGCAAGACTGTTCTAGCTTTTCTCTATAATACCAATTTCTTTAGTTACTAACTCATTCAAATAAAACTGTAATTTACTTTTCTTTGCTGTGTTCATCCTATTAAAACCTGTACCAATACCATCAATTCAAAAGTGCTAAATACTGTATAAAGATCCTTGCAATGAGAATATTCCAAAGCCAGACCTGAATTCCCTTAACAACAGGAGATTGATCTGCTCAGTGGATTCTGAAAGAAGCTGTAAAGTGTAGATTGTTGATTTCATTGTACTTTTTTACTGTCCTTTGGTTGTGCCTGTTCTCTTTGCTCTTTAGTTAATCTGAACCATATGACTTGTTTGTTAATTGAAATGTGAGCAAATTGGATGGCTTTCCCTCCAAGAGTAAGACATTAATGTCTAGAGCATGATTTGCCATATTACTTTCCCTTTGTCATATTAACCTACGGTATTGCTGGTGAAATCTCTGTAAGCCTGGGGACCCTGATGGAAAACAATGAAAATACAGAGTTGACATGTAGGTGGAGAAGTAGAAAAGTAAGAAATTATTTTGCTATTTTTATTAGGCAGTTTTGTAAGATAAGTATACAGGAACAAACAGCTGTAACATTGTACTGACTTACAATATTCATCATTTACTTCTCTTTTGTGTTATAAGATGGTTATGGGTCAGCCATGGCTCTGAATCTCTACTTCTTAAATATTCTCTGTCACAGGCTGCCGACTTAGAAAGTCAGACCTATCTTGGCCTAATGCTAGTAGAAACAAGTCAGAGTAGTTGAATCACACATTGAACATTAAAGCACCTGCTTGAATAACACACAAAATATGCATCTACATTCTACTGGTAAAAGCAAAACAAATAGTTTAATCTTATATCAATGGGTGTCTTGGTCACTTTCTCTGTCATCGAGACACAATACCCAACACTTAAAGATGAGAGTTTTATTTAGGTTTACAGTTTCAGAGCCCTCACTCCATGCATAGTGAGTACTAGCTCCAAGGGGAAAATTTACATGATGGAAGAACCTGCCCTGGATAAAAGCTGTTCTCATCATGGTGTCCAGGAAACACAGAGAGGAGAGAGAAGTCAGGGAGGGAGAGATCCCTTCAAGATCACACGCTTAGTGACCCACTTTTAATCAGTCAAGTAAGCTATGAATTCATCAGTGGACAAATCCATTGATGGCTATAGTACCCCTATGACCTTCTAATCACTTTTTGAACACATAAAGCTCTTGGGGGACACTCCAGATCTAGCCATAATAGTGGGGCAGTGTTATGGCTTGTATCTAGATGTCCCCCCAAAGCCTCATGTGGTCATAGGTGGTGCTTTTCACAGGTGGCTGGATCTAAAGTCTGTGATGCTGAGATTAAACGTGCAATGCTGGGATCAAGGGTGTGTGCTCCACTGATTGGTTTGGCATAGTTCTGGGTAGGACTGGGGATGTCCCACTTTAGATGGAACGTAAGGACAGAAACAGGATCATTGCTTGTCATTTGCTTGCTGCTTGCTGCCTTCTACCTGCCCTACTTTGATATGGACTGTTTATCCTCTGCCATGCCCCTCTGCCATGCCACCCTGCCTTAAAGCCAGCAAACTATGGACTATAACTTCCACGAACTGTGAGCCAAAAAAACCTTTCCTCCTTTACTTTGAGTGTCAGGTATTTTGAGTGTCAGTGTACACAGGCATATACATTATTCTTTAAGGAGGCACTGTAATCACATAGGAACCAAAGGAAATGAGCAATCTTGTAACCAGAAGAGTAAATAATCAGAAATAATAATAATAATAATAATATCATCTACAGCACTTTAGGTTATTGCATTTGTTTCTTCACCATAGTTCATCTTTGTAGTACACTTTTTAAATAGTTCATCCTTTATAGTGTTATTTTCTCAGCTAGGAAGCATATATCAATCTATCAATTAAATCCTATTTATTGATTGCCTGTTTATTGTCTAACAAAAATGGATGTTGGAGAATTCTAAGTGCTTCCCTTTAAAAGCCTAAGAGCAAGAATAGATATATTTGTGTCAATCTAAATTCAACTTTATTTTCAATATAACAAGAAATAATAATGTATCAAAAGGTCACTGCAGTACTTTAGTAAACATTATTTAACTAGTCATAAAGTGCCTGAAGCTTTGAGTAATGCTTGTTGAATGAATGAATGTAAATGAAATTAGTATGCCCTATAATACTCATCACTAATATATTAGATCCCAATTTGATTAGAAATAAATCATTTCATTATTCAGAATACTTAAAACCAATATATCTTCCTCTCCATCTAATGAAGAGCTAGGTTAATTACTAGCCTGTCAAAAGCTAATGTAATACTCTACAAAGTATTATAGAAAAATGACAAGTAAAGCAATGAAGCATCCCAAGAAATCTTGTGACAGTAAGAAATTAATTCATATCATTTGCACACTGTAGACAGTGAGAAGTTTAGAAATAAGTAAATGGCTAAAATCAACTAACATCTTCAGACTTGCCTTGTTTCATGGGATTCAGTGGCATTCATCAAAATGAATTTTTTAATGACCTACGTTCCTACCATGTTCAATCTCCATTCTCCCTTCTGAAACTTGGTCTGTTTTCACCAGGAATAGTTTTTTCAGACATCCACCCATTTAAAGAATAAGTAGTGCACACTTCCTATATGTCAAGCACTGGGGGTGAGTAAGAAATAAAGAAATCCACTGGCCTTGCCCCCATGGAACTTCTACACATGATGGCCAAAATACTCTTTTTAATATTGGAGATAAAAAAATGTCAAATACTTTAAGAAAAAAAAATAATTTTAATTAATTCAAAAGTAGCTGAAGAATTATTATGAACTAAATCAAAGAGTTAAATTCAGCATGTATTGCCTGGAATTTTTGTTTGTTTTGAGATAGGGTCTTTCTATGAAGTCTTGAACTCGCACCAATCCCCCTGCCCCGGCTTCTGGAGTGCTTTGTCTTATGTTTTGGGTGGCACAAAGTTTATGCATCTCTCTTAGTTTTCTGCTTTTCCATTTAATGGAATCCATTTCAACTTACTGCTATAAAGTAACTGAGTTTCTCTAGATTGCTGCAATAAAAACAGTGAAATTTTAATGCCAACTCAAAAGCATGAGGTGCTATGAGTAAAATGTATAAATCAAACATCAGAAAGACAAATATATGAAGAACAGCAAAGTGAAGCAAGCTGACAGCAATTTACTTAAAAGTCTATTAAATTGTTTAAAGCATTGAGAATTGGAGACTTGGTGGTTTTATCTAGTTTTAAATGTGAATTATTAAATATTGAGGGCTAGTCTGCAGAATTGCACTTAGATTTAGCCTATTTATACAAGTTAGTCACACAATAATTCTAAATACTGATAAATATTTCATACCCCATTTATCTAATTTTCAGCTATCTGGATTTATAGTTCATAGGAACCCTTTGCTTATCAGGCTGTCTTGCCAGCTCCACTATCATATTTTATGTAAAATACAACATATATTAAGATGTAGTAAACTTGTCTATGAACACTGACTTATTCGACTGCAGATTTTGGAGTTGAGGTTAATGAGTGCCCACATACTAAACTACTCACAAAGACAAATGTTGTGCAGCATGTTAAACAAAAATATTCCAACATATTGTTTTGGAGGTTCAAAATAATCACATTCACTTAAAGATAGAGAAGAAGACTGCTGTATAGTAAAATGAGTACAGAATTAAATACAGAAGACCTGGATAGACCTAGCATAATTAGAAATACTTGTGCTGAGTAAGTTTCCTAATTTCTGAAGTAAAGACAGAGTGAAATATGCCTAAGGACACACTAGTAGAGACTGGTTAAAAGTTCATATATAGACACATATAAATAAAAAGTAACCATTCTCCTTATAAACAATGGCCATATTTGAGCACAAGATATGGAACTTAGGCTCAAAAAGAAAACAAGATTTATACATAGAAACAGAACTCGAACTTAAAATAATTGTCTACATGGCGGTAAGAATATCACTTCACAATTAGATTCTCCTTTGGTTAGTTATGGATATTTAAGTTGTATAGAGAGCTATGTTGAAGAAAACACTAAGGATTTGCCTTGAGTCTTCTTCTTGCATTAAGCTCTGAGTAAACCATGTGATTCTTTCTGCTGAATGAACCTCAATCCCAAGGTAGCGAAAATATGAAGTACAGTGTAACATTAGCCTACATATTTCACAGGTAGCAGGAAACTATCTGGATATCTTTTCCAATAATCCTTAAAAATTGCATCTTACGAGACCAAAGTCTTTTAGGAATGAGCAGATCAGAAGGCTGACACTGAATGTCTTTGACAATGGTCTTGCTTCCGCTCACTGCTCATTCTATATGTTTCAATAGCTGTGTAAATGCTGAGGTGCCTGAAGGTCCAGCTTTGCTTCAGTTTTACTGCATACTGAATTTGTTATTAGTGATTTAAAGTATCAGATGAACAGACTGACATAACTGTGCACCTTGAGGTGATAAAAAGTTTTTTAACTTTCAGCAAATATATGTGGATATAGATAAACATTTTATGACATACTCTTTGCTAAGCAAAGTGTATATAAATACCTATGAAGAAACACATACTTAAGAAGAATAAAAGTTGGATTTCATGGAAAAAACTGTATGTGTCAGTTCAATGAGTAAAGTACTAGCTTAGACCTTTTATTCTCCAGTATCAGTTATTCAGCTTTGTACTACTCAATTTCTTTTATTGCTGTAAACCACTGAACAAAGTTACTGAAATTCATTTCTATTGATTTGAAAGTCTTATGTATCCCTCACTCATTTACTTTGTTGCAAAATAATAATTCATTGCATGGATAAATCACATTTTGTTTATCAATATGCCAGTTTATGGACGTTTGGGTTGCTTCTATTTTCTATCTATAACAAATGGTGTTGCCATGAATATTTATGTACAAGCTTTGTTTATTGTATGTTTCATTTCTCCTGAGTATATGGCTCAGAGTTGTATTACTCAATCATATGGTTACCTCTGTTTAATATTTTGAGAAATGACCAAACTGTTTTCCAAAGTGGCAAATCATTTTACAATGACACTGGCAATGTCTGAGGGTATTTGTTTCTCTACATCTTTGCCAAAACTTTGTTATTGTCAGTATCTTTAAAATTTTAGCTCTCCTAATGGGTATAAAATGGCATATTGTTATGGTTTTGATTGACATTTCTCTACTGATTGATGATGTTTACATCTTTGTGTGGCATTACGGATTATTTGTATATCCGTTTCAGCAAAATGTCTCTTCATATTCTTCATCCAAATTTAAAATGAGTCTATTTGTCTTGTTATTGTGGAATTGGAAAGTTCTTGATATATTCTGGATACCTGATGTCATTTGACATCACTTGCAAATGTTTTCTTTCTGTGAAGTGTCTTTTCATTTTTATTGATGGGATACTTTGAAGAAAAAAATATAATTCAGTCTGATTTATTTCCTTTTTTGTAAATAAGGTCTCAAATTTCTACTCATCTACTTTCTTCCAAGAGTTTACCAGTTTTAACTTGTACATGTAAGTCTATGATCTATTTTAAATTGTTTTAAATATAAGAATTTAACGTAATTCTTTGTAATATAGTTACAAGGATATCGAAACACAGTTGTTTAAAATACTCTTCTTTCACCTGTGGAACTGATTTGACATTCTTGTCAAAAGTCAATTGAATGGGAGCTCAGAGTTAGAGCACTTGGGAAGCAAGTAAAAGTCCTTGAGTTTAATATCTAGCACCAGAAAAAGTCAATTAACCAAAACTGTAAGGATTTGTGTTTGTGTTCTCAAATTTTGTCAATTAATGTCTACATCCTTCTTTGTTCTAGCACCACATTGTCAGTATTACAGTAACTTTAAATCTAGAAGTATGAGTCTTCCATCCTTGTTCTTTTTCAGGACTGTTTTGACTTTTTTGGCATTCCCTGCGTTTCTATGTACATTTTAGATTCAGTTTGCCAAGTTTTGGTGTACCAAGCAGATGAGAGTTTGACCAAGATGAACATTTTATCATCAGAAGGGCATTGCTATCTTAATAATATTGTCTTCAAATCCATTAACTGGACACCTTTCTATCCATTCCTATCTTTCTTTTTCCTATCACCAACAAGTTAAAATTCTTTTAAAATACTTAATGCACACACACAAACACATAGACTCAAAATACTTGGACAACAAAATATGAAAACTGTACTTGAGAAAAAAATATTCATTGTTTATATTCATTGAACCTACCTTCAAACATAATTTCAGGATATTGTGGTGCTCTGCAATGAATTTTTATCTAATTTTTATCATTGTCTTAAGTATTCTTAAGTATGCCTAAAAATACTTACATTGATGAAGTATAAGTAAGCCTCCATGTATAGTGAACAGATAAAAATTCTGTTAAATTATTTTATAACAACAGTCTAAAGGAAAAGAGACCAGACTTATGTTAGTCATAGTCAAATTTGTGCTAATAAATCTCTTGTAAGTTTCATAGGAAACAAAAAAGATGTATTACACTTACCCTGCTATGTTGATTCTCTTTTGTATCCCCCAATTTCTAATATGTAACATTTTACTGTATTTAAACACATATTAAAAATGATTGTTTATTGTGAATGAATAATAATATTTTCCTATTTAAGATTCAAGAATTATGAAAAAGAAGCAATAATGTTGAATAATGAAAATATCCTTATTCATTAAGGAAATTGTTGAAACACAATTTCAGATGAATTCTCATATAAAACAAGTATGTTTCTTTTATAGTCTATTTAATTATATATTTACTTGTGACTAAATGTTACCATATATTTCTTAAAGAAATCCAAAACTTCAATGTTTCACATTTTATCCAGCCAAACCTATCTGAAGACAATCTTGAGGAAGGTGGAACCAGTCTCAAGAGGAAGCATTTGAATGATGCCTAATTAAAATTTTATACACAGATTCAAAAACTGTCCTAATACATTGGTGTACTTATTGAAAATTTGAAAAGCAACTTAGACAATCAGAACTTGCAAATTATTGTGAAATGGTCCCAAATTCGACCTGTGGCTGCTCTGAGTGGCATGATGGCAGCATCTCGTTAATGTCCAGCTTGAGCATACACTGAACTACCTGGGCAGCTGTGAAGATCTCTTCTTGTGCCCTACTTATTTGTCCTTGACTTAAGGGATAAGAGTTATGCACAAGGCTTGGGAACTAGGATCTTTATAGCTTCCCCAGTGATTCTAGGACATAGAAAAATTTTTCTGAAGCAGTAATTTTCAAACCTGAATTGCATATGAATCATTACTGTTTTTGCTCAAAAGTAGATTCTGGTTTAGTAGGATTGAACTGGTCCAAAAAGTTTGCATTTATAACAGGTCCATGATAATGTTAAAGTTGCAGATGCTTAACCCACACATTTCATAGCAAGTACTTAAAGAATTTAAAAGTAACATTAAAAACAAAATACTGAAACATTAACTACTCGCTCCTATTGAATAATATTTCAAGGGACATATGAGAATAGCCTCAGAGCAAAGAGAGGTTAGCATTTCCCACTATTCTCACTTCTTCTATCATATGATTCTTCTGCAATCTTCACTAATTTTTTGTCAAGATTCAGGTGATTAAAAAGCAGTTAAATCTTTCAAACACAGGCTAGCAAACCACTTTCCAAATGAGTGTGACTTCTCCACCCTTTTCTTCTAAATCCTCTTAAATTCTATACAATTCAGTACTGAATTTTCCTTGCTTTCTGCCATTATAAATTCTTGAAGGGCAAGCACTGTGTCCCACATTTCTTCTAGTAATGGTTAAGGACATACAAGTCTCAATAAATACTAGGTAAATACTGTTTATGTCTCAAATATTATACAAACTCTAGAAAATGCCTGGCCTAAGAAGTTACATTGCAAGAAAAATGAATGGGTTTTAACTTATACAATTTGCACATGACTGGAATCCTATGCTATACTTCTTGAAAAACTAGCAAGGTGGTCCCAGTCACCTGTTGAACTTCTGCAAAATCTCTTGGCCACCAAATACCCAGGTAATATATGTCTTATATCAGTATTGTACTTGAAAATTGAGTCATTAGAAAATCAGTTCTATCCATAAATTAACAATCAAAATTATCTCCTGAATTTCATGTTTTTAGCTTCCACATTATTTATTACTGTAAAGCAAATGCTTGTAAAGGGGAAAATTTAATAAAGTGTTTTACTCATAATCTACATACTAATAAATGTGAATGAAGAATTGGAGATCCAATTTGGTACAAATGCAGAAAATACAGAAAACAGTACATGCAAAGCACTATATGTGGCAGTTTGAGAAAGCCTAATGTCCCATATTGACTCTTAACAGGTTAATTAGAACATCTGTCTAAATATTAGCTCAGAATAAACCAACTTACTTCATTTATATAGGTAAAATTTCCATTGTATACACAGCTCTGCAGCATAACTATAATAAAATGAATATTTTATCCAAAATATTACCCTTGGATTAAAAGCTAAAATGATAGAAAGAAAAAATGGATTTATTAACACTATACAGATTAACTGTACTATGTTATAAGGTTGGTATTTACTTATGCCTTTTAAAGATAAAGTAATTCTGCTTCAAGTCCTTTCTCAATGCAGAGTATCCAGGTCAGTCCCTGATCACTGAATCCAATAAAATATTCCAGAGTCTGGTCACATTAATGAGATAATTCAATATTACTTTTCTATTTGTATCATAGTTTATATTTGATAGTCTTTACTTTTTAAAACTATGAAAGTCATTTAAACTTTCTATAAACATGAATTTAATAAAGCTAATATGTTGAATCCATGTTTAAACAATTTCCAGATTTACCTCAGCTTGATTATCCTTGTAAGTTTTTTTCTATTAAAAATGTCTACAATTAAAAAAGAAACTCAAAAAATATTTAAAGTAGCACCCCTAGTATACATATGCACAAAAACAGGATCCAAATCCATACCCACATGATCAATAATAAATGTTAACAAGAGTCTCAGAAAGTTCTTAATCAAAACTACACCCGTGAAATCATTCCCATAATCAAAGTAAAAAGTATTTCCATTTCTTTTCAATACAGTCAGTTATTCATTCTGCAACTGAACCAAGCACTAATAGATTTCCATTTGATTCTTTTACATATTAATTTTAATTTTTTGAATTGTATTTATATTTGCTAAAATTCATCACAATTTTCACTCTATCCATCTATCTATCATCTATCTATTTCATGCTATCTATCCATCTATCTGTCATCTATCACCAGTACTCCAGATTGAATCCAGGGCCTCACACATGGTAGGCAAGTGCTCTACCACTCAGCTGCTTACCCAGCCTGCTTTGTTGTCTTGTGCTGTGTTTTTTGTTTTGAGACAAAGTGCTTTATATTGCCCAAACCAGCTTTGAATTAGCGATCCTCTTGCTTCAACCTCCCAAATAGATAAGGTTACAGGCATGCACCACCACACTTGGCACATTGTACACTTTAAATAAATATGGTGTATTCTACAGATTCTTCTTTAATCAAATTAATAAACAGGACAAGTATTAAAATGTTTTAAAGGTTTGTAGCTGTTATGTAAAATCCTGTTCACAGTGCTCTGTTGTTCTATGGTCCTACCCTGTACCTCTGCAAGAGTGGAGATATCCTTTTTAAATTAATTTATATCTCTCTAGAAAGATAACTCATTCTGACTCAAGAGCCATTAGAGCCCCTGAGAAATAGATAATTTCGTTGTCAACAAGGTAATGTTTCTCCAGGACCATCTTCATGTGTTTATTCAATTTAACCATGAATAAAAGGAAACAATTAGTATATGATTTCTCTAATTTTGACTTC
>RJWT010019516.1:0-18380 GCA_004365215.1 Cuniculus paca
ATTGGCAAAATTTGATATTTAAAGAGATTGCATGCTCCTGGTCCTCTTGGAGACTGTTTATCTTGCCTGAGTTGCCTGAACACTTAGCTACGTGTCCCCTTTGAGGGTATAAGCTGGTAGCATAAAAGGCTATGATAAGAATTCCCATTGTACATTTCCAGAGCCAGGCTATTTCCCAAATATTTTTAAACTTCCGACAGTGTTGCAAGATATGTATGTGTATCCTTGTTTACAAGTGAGGAAAAGGGTGCTTGTTAAGGTTTAGATCTGTCATGTCCCACAAAGACCTTGTGCTCAGAGGTGGGGCTTTAAAAGGGTGATTGGCTCATGAGGGTGCTGTATTCATCAATGGAGTAATCCAGGGATGAGTTCACAACTAAATGTACTATTGGAGGTGGAGCCTGGTGGGAAGAGGCGGGTCACTGGTAACATGACCTGGAAGGGCTTATTTCCCTCCAAGTCCCTCCTTTCTTTCTGCCTCTGTCTCTGCCTCCCCCTCCTGGTGGCCATGATGTGAACAGCTTTCCTCTCTCAGACCCTTTAACCACACCTTACTGCCTTGGAACCAGCTGACTATACACTGAATCCTCTAACAACCATGAGCCGGAATAAATCTCTCCTTTTAAATTTTAGGTGTCAGATGTTGCATCTCAGGGATAAGAAAGTAGATAGATATTGGTACCAGGAGTTGTTGTCATGACTATACTTGGCCATGTGGTTCAGAAGCCTTTGAAAATGGCTTGTAGGAGGAGTTTGGAAAGGTTTGAATATGGTGGCTAGACAACTTCTAGAATGTTGTGAGCTGAACTTGATGGGAGATTTTGTTCAGTTTAGAAGGCCAAAATTCTCATAGAAGTGTGAATAGAAATGCAGATGATATAGGCCAGATTTAGGAGGTTTCAGTTTTTAATGACTCTATTGGCAGTTGGACTCAAGAACATGTGTGTTATACTCTGGCAGAAAATTTGTTTATATTTTGCTCATGTCCTGAAGCCTTGTGGAAGACAGATTAAGGTCTGCAGACTCATCTGTTGGAGGAAATTTCAAGACAGCCCAGGGTTAGAACTGTGCCTGAGAACTGCTGGTAGGTTTTACCCATATCTACTGTGAGAAGCAGGACCAAAGAAGCAAAGCTGAATAATTTGAAAAAATATCGCTATTGGCCAGAATGCAAGCTTTTGTAAAGTCAGGGCCTGTAGAGTTCTGCTGAGGAGAGCTTGGCTGCTGAAAAGATTAGCAGGGCAATAAGAAAGATTTCTTGAGGGTATTAGCAAGATCCCACCCTTCGAAGGGTGAAGGGTACAAACATGAAAGATTTTGCTTTGAGAAGGGAGCCCCAAGGCACTGTGCTTGAAGAGGGTCATTTAGAGAATCGGTTCTCCGGGATTCAGTTCACAGTGATTTCCAGGAAATCATAGGGCTCTGCAGCCATGATCTAAGGGGAGCTTGGTTGCTGCTCTAGCTGGCAACAGACCTTGGTGTCATCCATGTGATGCTGGTTTTACGGGGGTGCAAAGTGTAAGAGTGGGGCTGGGGATTTAGCTCAGTGGCATAAGCCTGCAGCTTCCACTCAGATTTCAGAAGAAGGCCTGGGTGGTCAGGCAGTGTGTTCCTGAGAGGGAAGCTGTGAGTGTAAAGGTGGAAGTACAGTGAAGGCCCCAGGACATTGGAGTAGCCAGGAATGTAGAATGTCTGTGGAAAGCTGCAAGAAGTGAAAAAAAGTCAGCCCAAGAGAGAGGCCTGTGAACTGTAACCAGCAATGCCATAGGTGTGGGACTGCCCAAGCCATTTGGAGTTTACATCTTTACTGTGAGTGCTGGACCTGGAACTATAGGTTTTAATATTTGGCCTTTGGCAACTCTCAGGAATAGATTAAATGCACATCAATGTTTTGGGGGCCAGGGGCATAATGTTATGGTTTAGATTGAGAATGTTTCTTGAAGGCCTCAAGTACTCATAGGTAGGCTTTTAGTGGGTGATTGAATCATGAGGGTGGTATGGGTGGCTTGCTTTTAGGAGGTGAGATTTGGTCAGAAGAGGTGTGTCACTGGGGGTGTGACCTGGAAGAGTACATCTCCCTCCCAGGCTCCTCCTTTCTCCCATAGCTTCCTGGCCACAAGAATAATGAGCACCTTCCCCTCTGGCCCTTCCACTATACCGTTTCTGTGTTTCAACCTGCTGAAGTGGACTGAAACTTCTAAAACTGTGAGCCAAAACAAACTTCTCCTTCTAGTTGCAGGTGTCAGGTATTTTGTCCCTGCACCAAGGAATATAAGTCACTGCTCAAAGATACACAGATAGTAAGCAGAGTTCCTGGATCTTCTCTCAGTCCATACCCTTCTGCCCCTCTCTGCCTCCCTCTTGTTCTCCTCAAGAGCTTTTCATACATTACTGGACTCTACCCCTTACCCAGAAATCCAGCAGATCCTGGATTCTATATCTTACAAAGCATTTAATTAGAAGAAAACAACAGATTGAGCTAACCCCAGAATATTGCACAGACTCTCCAAGCATCCCACTGAGGAAACCCAAAAGTAATGACCCTTGGAATGAGGTTTGTCTTTTCTTTCTGGCCTGTCCAGCATCTCAGCTCTACCTGGGAGAGTCCTTTGGCACCTAGAAGCCTGTGTGAATCCTGTCTGAAATGACTAGATATAAGTGGGGTGTCCAGCTGAAATGTAGACGGTAAGAATGGGAAAGAAGTGGTGGATATATTCATTTAATAAATTCTTAGGTGCTAAGGAAACAGCAGTGACTAAAACTCCTGCTTTCATGGAGCTTCCATTCTATTGGGGGAAATTAATGTGGTAAATCTGGAGTCTACAAAACCCATTGACTCACTAAGTGTGGGAGAAAAGGAACAAATTTTACTGAGCACCTACTAAATGTGAGGCACTAGGGATGTAGCCTGAAATGACATGGACACATTTTCTTGCATTTTCTATGTGTTCAGCCCAGTAGAAAATCAAGACATTGTATTGTTGCATACTCCATCAAATAATTACAGGTGTGGTAAGTGCCCCAAAGGGATGCAAGACGAGGGACCGGAAGAGGTGTTCTTGAACAGGTGACTCACTGAGCTCTGAAGTGCGAGTGTAACTGCTGGTGGGAAGGGGAAAGGGTGACATTCTAGGCAAGGGTGGTAGACACAAAGGGTTTGATATAGGATCATGGCAAGTTGAAGGAACAGAAAGAAATCATCTAGAGTCAGGGAGAGGGTGAATTAAGTCAGGCAGTCACGCACCTGCTAGGTCTTGGCAGGTGTGATGGATTAACTAATGGTCAAATTGTAACACCCAACTGAACTGAGTCAGTTGAACTGAGTGGGCGTAGAAGGCCCACCTGAGGATTGTTGCCAACACAACAATCAGGGAAGATGATGTGCTGTTGATTGTCCTAGAGAAACATGTGCTGGTTTTCCTGATATGAACTCAGCTGTTCTCATTGTCAGAGGATCTTGGGACCTCTTTGTCACTGAGGATGACTGTGGTCCTTTTCAGGGGAGCTCTGGTCCTTACCTTGAGCATCGCTTCCTGGCTCTAGTGCAGATCCCTCAGCCTGGGGGCACAGATTCTTCATCCCACTGATACTTTCTAGCTTCCACCACTGACCTTTGGGCCTTCCCAGTGCAGATCCTTGATACAGACTTGCATGAGATGTTGTCATGAGCTCTAGGCCTCCAGCTGGACTTGTGGAGGACATTGCCATGGGCTCTAGATCTTCAGCTGGACTTATGCACGACATTGCTGTGGGATCCAGGCCCTCAACTGGATTCTTTGGGTCTCTAGTGTGTGGACAGATCTGCACTCTTTTATATTTGACTCTGAATAATATAAAATAATCCTATAAACTATGTGTCCTGTATTAAATCTTTTCCCTTGGAAACCTTGACTACAATAGCAGGTATTCAAAGCCATATGTATAAATTTGCACTTATTTTACAATCAAGGAAGTTAAAAAAAATTACCAATTTTGGGAAGCCTTAAAAGCCTGGGACACTATAACAGTGGCCTGACAGAGAATAAGACCTGTCAAAGGAGAGCAGAGTTTGTGGAAAATGGGAGTTGGGTTAGGAGACAGCACATGAAAACAGGGAGTGATGTGAACTATCTGGTGGACTTTACCTTTGGAGTTCAGGACAGAGGGCAGCCAAGGGCACTCATCAGAGCTGATGCAGCCTAGAAATTAGGCCAGAAAAGGCAGCACAAATGATTGGGAAGAGCATGGACAGGGAAGTCAGACCAAAGTGGACTTGGATTTGAGCTTGGCTGCTTTGCTTTTCTGTTGTGCTAGATATGTGACCTTGGCAAGACATTTACTTTCTGAAAACTTAGAATCCTTATCTGTAAATAAGTGAGACACTCTGCCTTGCAACATGGTCATTGTGCCAGTTTAGATGAAATGAGATACATAAAGGAGTAGCACAGTGCTTGGTGCTCAGTCCATGGCACAGCAAGTGCTAAACCTACTATTAATCTGAATACTGTTACTACTCAAAAGCCAAGAGGCGCTTGCCACTCAGTGAACATTAGCGGGACTTTCCATGTGTTAGACACTGGCCTAGGTGTGGATGTAAAGCAATGATTGAGGCAGGTGAGAGCAGCTCTCTCAGCACGTTCATCCTAATGTAAGGAGTGCACAAAAACCAAATGTGTAAGTAGCCAGAAGAATATCCAAGACTTGAAGTCAGTGTGAGGAGTTAAGGTAGGGTCACACAGGAGAGAGTGACTTGAGTTACTTTAAGTCCAGCAGTCAGGGAAGGTCTCCCTAATGAGGCAGCATTTGAGCTGAGCTCTATTAAAGAAGCAGGACTGAGAGAAACATGAGGTTCTTCTTAGGCAGAGATAGCAATAATTGCAAAGGCTGAGTTCCAGAATAGGAAGTTAAGGATACACTGGCTAAGAACATGTTCTTTGAATCCTAGCTCCACTAAATATTCATGACATGACCCTGGGCAAATTATCTATAGCCTGTCTGTGCCTTAGTTGCCACACCTATAAGGCAGAGATCATGGTAGTGCCTATCATGGCAGGTCATTGGTAGGATTTCATGAGAACACATGTAAAGTGCATAAAACTGCCTAACTGAATAAATCCTTTAAGAAAGAGAGGATCCATGTAGCTTAAATCTGGTGAAAGTAGAGGAGACAGGATATGAGACGAGGTCAGTAGAGAAGGCAGGGGCTGGATTATGAAGACCACAGAAGTTGTTTGGGTTTTATTCAAAGTGTGGTGAGAAACCACTGGAGGATTTTAAACAGGAAACAGCAAGATCAGATTTAACACTTTACAGATCTCTCCAGCTGTTCTGTGGAAAGTGGATTGTAGGGATTTTCTCTTGCTCTAAAGGTCATGTGTTATCCGAGTGAGCAGGTGCACTCGTGTGGAACAGAATGAGCAGCCCTCTCTTTGATTCGGCCCAGAAGCACAGTGGCCTGACATTGGCTTGACAGATGTGTTCCTAGCACTTGCTCTGTGCCAGGAGCTTCAGTAGGTGCTGGGGATGTGGTGATAAAGGAGATACAGGCCCTGTGGGAAGCTCCTGGCACAATTTGTGACATAGAGAGGAGCTCCTTACAGAAAGCTGTGACTCAGTTTATCTTTGAATTGTATTTCCTGCTTCTTCCCTCAGGAATGCATGGTAATGGATGAACTGGAGCTGAATATAATTGACTATAATATGGTGTGACAGAGCAAATAATAGGGATAAGCCTGGGTGACACAGTAAGACCCTGTCTCAAAGATAGAAAAATTAATTATCAAAGATATTTGTGGGTATGGAGATATTTGAGAAATTGTAAATATGCTCCTTTAAAAATAAGAATGTATGTGCTTTAGTTACATACTCAACAGAAATGTATATATTCATATACGAAAAATGCCAGGGATGGTGGCATATGCTTGTAGTCCCAGCACTCAGGAGGCTGAAGCAGGAAGATTGTTAGGAGTATGAGGCCAGCCTTGGCTACATAGTGAGTTCAAGGCCAACCTGAACTACATAGTGAGACCCTGTCTCAACAAAACAAAACAAGCTAGATAAGGTAGAGCATGCCTGTAATCTTAGCACTTGGGAGGCCAAGGTGGGAGAATTGCTATGAGTTTGAGGCTAGCTTTGGCTACATAGTGAGTTCAAGACCAGCCTGGACTGAATAGCAGGACACTGTCAAAAAAGAAAGAAAGAAAGAAAAAGAAAAAAAAGAAAAGAAAAGAAAAGAAAAATGAAAGACAAACACAGAGAGAAAAACAGACAGAAAAAGAGAGACAGGCTGGTCAGAGGTAATTAGAATGCTGAAGTAATCACTATTTTGCCTCAGAACTGCCACCTTTCTATCTGTCCTTTACCCTCTATGGTCCTGGCCTGTCCTTTCTCCTTGGCTGCCTCTCCCTCCCTGGAGTCAGGAGGCATGAAGGACTGTGTGGAGGAATGACGGGGTGGGGAGGTGTTGCAGCTCTCCTTGGTCAATGGGTGGTTGTGCTTGAGGACTTGTTCCTTAGCAGGTTGGAAGAAAACTTGAAGTAAATTCTGGGAGATTTGAGAAGGGTAGAGGCCATGGTGAACAGGCTGCTTAGACTGGCCTGAAGGAGCATTGGGGGGCAGCCACACCTTTAAACAAACAAATCTTCCCTTCCTAGTCTAGATGTCAAGCCAGAAGCAGGCCACCACTCCACAAAGAGATTTTCCTAAGAGAAGACCTCTCAGTCTCCTCCATCACCTCACACCCACAGAAGCCCCTTGTCCCTCTCAGGATTTTACAATATCTTCAAGCCTCCCTTGCTTTGCAGCTTTCTTCTCTTTCTAATCTCAACATTCATCTCCATCCCCTCCATGCCCCTCAGGCACTATTAATTATCTCTCCTCTGTGCCTCTTATCTACATTTCTCCCAGAACAACCACTACACTGTGAAATAATTTGCTGCCATATTGTGATCTCCTTAATAGCTGGACTAAATCCTTTTGATCACTTGATTCTTAGGTGCTGTACAGTTCCTGACATACAGTAGACACACAAATTGTTGGAGGTGAATCTTCTCACCTGTGACCCTCTCTCCACATGCTGAGGTTGTACATGTTCCTTCTCTTTTTCTTTCTTTCTTTCTTTTTTTTTTATTTGTGGCACCAGGGATTGAACTCATGACCTTGCGCTTGCCAGCAGGTGCTTGGACCACTGAGCTAGATCCCTGACCCTTTTCTTTTTGAGACAGGGCCTCACTATGCCATTCAGGCTGGCCTTGAGTTCACTTTGTAGCCCAGGTTGGTCTTGAACTCACAACGATCCGCATGTCTCAGCCTCCTGAGTGCTGGGATTACAGGCGTGAGCCACCACACCCGGCTTCCTTCCCTTTTTCTTAAGGCTTTTATTCTCTATTCCTTTCATTGGCACCAAGATTTCCTTCCTAAGAGATCACTGAATGTTTAGACATGCACACCCTTTAGCTGGTGGTGTAGGGTTATGCCCATTCTCATATGTCCCATGGTGCCTGTGATCATTTCTCTTCTCTAGTCCTTTCCTAGAACTTGTCCTGCTTCTTCTCCTCATTTCCAAAACCTGGGGACATATTAAATAAGTTGCTTCTAGTTGATCTTTTAGAGAGGACTTTCCACTGCATATTACACATGTCTGTACTGGTCCCTTCTCCTGCCTCTTTAACCCATACAGGAAGACTAATAATTTAGTTGAAGAGGCAGCCACTATTTTAGAAGGATCTCATTGGACATACTCTGTAAGCACATAACAGAACACCTGACTTTATCCTGGGTCAGGTATAGTTTCCTCTAGGAAGTAAAACCTGCCAAATACTCCAATTTAACTAGAAGGTAGTCAGAGGGGAAATGGGCGATAAAAGAGCCAAAGAGAACCCTGTGTTTAAAAGCCCCAGAAATATAGGGAATGGCAAGGATCAAATGTTCAAGGATCTTAAAGACATTTCCCATAGCAGGAATGTGCAGATGGGGGGAGAGTGACCCAGATGAGACTGGAGGAGTGGGCCTGGATGAGACAAACATGGCCTTGCTCTGTGATAAGATCGCTTTGGTCAAGGATCTTTTGGTTAAAAGTGACAACAAATCCACCTAAGAAAAAAAGAGAGGCCTTTATTGGCTCAGCAGTTCAGGACTTTCAAGATCAAAGATGTCATTGAGCTTCGACACCGCTCTCATCTTTGCTGTCCTTTGTGTTAGCTTCTGTCTTTCTCTGTGAAATGATCCCCTGATCTCCTGGCACACAGAAGACAAAGAGTGAAGTGGAAGCAAATGCAGGTCAGAGAGAATCCTTGATGCAGGCTGCTCATCTTCCTGCTCTTCAAGGCCTTCAAGGTTACCTTCATTCAGGAGGAGTCTGGACTTCCTTGCCTTAGCCATTGCAAGTAGATAGGATCCTGGCCTCTTAGGGAGATTTTGGAGATAGGGACAAGTGAGGGGACTCTGTTCCAAGACTCCAAAACTGTTTTCTTTCTTAAAATAACAACCTCACCTCCACCTCCACCCCCTTCGCTTTCTCTAAGGGCCTAAAAAGCATTTTCTTAGCCTTCTCAGGAAGAGAAAAAAGAGCAGGAACCCCAGAAACTTGGGTCTCCTGTACTCTCATTTTGGCACTCTTAACCCCCATCCTTGACTAAGAGGTCTCTGACCCACCACCTCTTCCTGCCAGCCTCCTACTCCTTTTTCAAACCTTTTCATGTCCCATGTCCCCCAGAACTTCTGAGCTTCACAACTCCGCCGGGTGGACAGCCCTTCTTAGCCTCACGCACGCCCCACCTAGGCAGGACCAGTGAAAGAATATCCCACCCGGCGACCACTCCCCTCCCCTTCAGGGATCTGGCCAGCGCTTCCGCCTCCGGGGCGGAGACTCCTCCCCCTCCCCGTCCCAATTGTAGTCCCTGGAAGAGCAGCCAGAGAACCCTCTGCTTGCTCGAATCGGGGTAGGACAGAAACTGGTTCTTCCCCTCGGTCGACTTCCTGCGCCCTAGGAACTGCGGTTCGGCAGGCACAGCGGCACCGAGGCCTCGGATACCACCTGGGCCTGGCGGCGCGACGTGAACGCGACTTCAGCACCACGGACAGCACCCGCCCGCAGCTCCGGCTGGTGCTATGCGGGAGGCATGTCCCGGCGCTGCAGCCCCATGGCGCTGCTTCTCAGCTTGGGCCTCCTTGGGCTGCTCCTAGGTAAGAACGGGCACCGGCCAGGTCCCTCTACCCTGGGCGATGGCCCAAGATGCTGTGCTCTGTCTTACCCAGCCAGGCCAGAAGGTGCAAGGGAGGGATTCCCCAGGGCTGGGGAAGACTGCCGAGGGGTGGAGGAGAGACCCCTGGAGTGGCAGGGAGCACCTAGAGACTGAACTGAGGAGAGGACCCACCCCGAGAAGTAAGTGATGCGAGGGAGGAGTGGAAACCTGGCCAGTGGTGGTGAGGAGGGTGTGGGCACAGGGAGAAAGCTTCCTGTGATGGCAGGGGGTTGGTTCTGACAAGAGCTGAGGTGCCCTTTGATTTCTTGGTGACACATTATCTCAAGTAACATACCTAGTTGAGCACCTCTCCCTGGGCTCCCTATCATTTCCCCTCTATGTCATTCCTATGGGAATAAGGCAGAAAGGGAAGAGAACAGACTTTTCAGTCCTCTTTCTCAGACAAGACAGGAAACTTGGAAGGGAAATCCGACAGGCTGAGAATGGAGGAGGAGCTCCCTGAAGGCCTGGGGAGGGGCACGTTTGTGCAGGGTTACAGAAGCAGACAGCCAGGTGCAAGGGAGTGAGCTTTCCACACCTACTTGCCACTCCTGGGCTGAACGCATGTGTGTGTATGGAGCTTGGGACTAAGCCAGTCCACAACTTCCTTACCCACAGTTTAGGCTGCCCAACCATTCTACCCCAGCCTGGTCCCACAAGAGAAGGGGACGGTGTCAGGAGCACAGTCCCATATGGAGACACACAGTGATATCTACACACATTAATGGACACTGGTTGAAGAGGTGTGTGGTGGGATGCAAACTGTTCCCCCTTGAGGGACCCTGGAAGAAAAGCAGATCTCCATCAACCTTTGAGTGGGTTCTCCTCTGGAAGTCTCTCCATAGGGCCTGTCTGAATTTGTTTTTTGTTTTTTTTTGTTTTGTTTTGTTTTGAGAGAGGGCCTCATTGTGTAGTTCAGGGTGGCTTTGAATTCATCATGTAGTCCAGGCTGGCCTTGAACTCTCAGCCATCCTCCTGCCTCAGACTCCCAAGTGCTGGGATTGCCAGGCATGTGCCACTACGCCTGGCCCTATCTGAACTTCTTAGTCACTGATCACAGACAAGGGCTTCTCCATGGGGCCCTTAATTCAGGACCTCCATGGGGGAACCTGAGCACTTCAAAGTGTCCTTAGAGACAGCAGCAGGAAGCGATAGCCTATAATGTTTTGCATAATGGATCACCTCACTTGCCTGGGGTGGGTGGCTCATTTGTGAACCCTTCTGTTACTTCCTGCCCCTGCCTTGCCTAGGAGTGTGGGGTACAGACACAGAGGAGCGACTGGTGGAGCATCTCCTGGATCCTGCCCGCTACAACAAACTTATTCGCCCAGCCACCAATGGCTCTGAGCTAGTGACAGTGCAGCTCATGGTGTCACTGGCCCAGCTCATCAGTGTGGTGAGTGTGGGTCCTGAGCTCTCTGCCAAGCTACTGAAGTCGGCCTGGCCAGAATGTAAGAGTGTCTGTGTGTGCTCCACTAGGTGTCCCATGTGGGTGAGATGTGGGTGGTGTCAGGTGTGGTGGGGGCTCCTCAGAAGCTTCCCTCTTTCCCTGCAGCATGAGCGGGAGCAGATCATGACCACCAATGTTTGGCTGACCCAGGTCAGTGCTCTTCCCACCACACCCCTGGCCTTCCCTTTCCTCCTTTATTTATTTATTTTTTTGTTTATGTGCTTTATCCCCCTGTCAGTTTCCTCAAGAGAAAGAAAAAAGGTATAGACCTTAGAGTCCTAAATAATTGAGTTTAAATCTTGGTTCAGTTACTCATTAGCTCTGTTATTTTAAACATTAAATGTTCCCAGGTTCATTTTCTCACCTGTAACATGCAGATCATAATACCTTGGCTCAATTGTACAAGTTAAATGAGAAAGAATCATACAAGCCATACTTTGTGGGCACAGAACTCACTTTTGGGGAGGAGGCTGGATTTTAAAAGGTTCCTCAAGTCATATGGGTTCCTTCTTGCTCCTTTCGGCGACCTTTGGGCCCTTTTTGGGGCGGAGATTGGTGCTGCCTCCCTCTCTTCCTTTCCCAGGAGTGGGAAGATTATCGCCTTACCTGGAAGCCTGAGGAGTTTGACAATATGAAGAAAGTTCGACTCCCTTCCAAACACATCTGGCTCCCAGATGTGGTCCTATACAACAAGTAGGTGGCCCCGGGTAATGGAAAGGTTGGGAGACACAATGGGAGCACTCAGGGAGGGACAAAATCTTGCTGGAAGATAAATTTGCTTCGATATGATAGGGAAGGGGCTTTTCCAGGCAGACAGAAGACCCAGGTTAAACTGACTTGGGCCATGACCTGCAAATTAGGACTTCCAGGAACTTGAAGCTATTGTGAGGATGTAAGAGCCACAGCCCTCAGGGCCTAAATGACTAAAAAAAAAATAGATTTTCATGAAAATTTGGGCAGGATAAAAGGACCTTAAAGTCCCAGGTTCTCACCTGTCTCCTGCAATAATCCCTCCACCTGATCCCACAGATAATGGGACCACATCCTACTCTCACCTGCCCTTGTCCCCCTCCATGGCTTGGAGGTCCTCACTCTGGTCTCCAGTTTCCTCATGCTCATGAAAAGTCACAGGCTTACACAATATGACACAAGTAGGAAGCATGTCCCCTCCCTCCCTCTATCCTCTTCTACCTCAGAGGGGACACACAGGCCTCCTGACCAGGGCACCTCTTCCTGCCACCAGCCCACCCGCTCACCCTTCCTGCTAACTCCTGCTTCAGCCCTCCTTCTCTTGGATGGTTCTCTCTCAACCCTTGGGGTCCTCCTCCTCCTAGCTTGCCTGCTTTTTCTCTCCTCCCACTTGGCGCTGGGTGGATGGGTATGAGTGAGAAACCACTTAGGCCTGGGCTGACCTTACCCATCCTTTGGCAGTGCCGATGGCATGTATGAGGTGTCGTTCTACTCCAACGCGGTGGTTTCCTATGACGGCAGCATCTTCTGGCTGCCACCTGCCATCTACAAGAGCGCATGCAAGATCGAAGTAAAGCACTTCCCGTTTGACCAGCAGAACTGCACCATGAAGTTCCGCTCATGGACCTACGACCGCACTGAGATCGACCTGGTGCTCAAGAGTGACGTGGCCAGCCTGGACGACTTCACGCCCAGCGGGGAGTGGGACATTGTGGCGCTGCCGGGCCGGCGCAACGAGAACCCCGACGATTCCACCTATGTGGACATCACCTACGACTTCATCATCCGCCGCAAGCCACTTTTCTACACCATCAACCTCATCATCCCCTGTGTGCTCATCACCTCGCTGGCCATCCTCGTCTTCTACCTGCCATCGGACTGTGGCGAAAAGATGACGCTGTGCATCTCCGTGCTGTTGGCGCTCACGGTCTTCCTGCTGCTCATCTCCAAGATTGTGCCGCCCACCTCGCTCGACGTGCCGCTTGTTGGCAAATACCTCATGTTCACCATGGTGCTGGTCACCTTCTCCATCGTCACCAGCGTGTGCGTGCTCAATGTGCACCACCGCTCGCCCACCACGCACACCATGGCGCCCTGGGTCAAGGTCGTGTTCCTGGAGAAGCTGCCGGCGCTGCTCTTCATGCAGCAGCCGCGCCACCACTGTGCCCGCCAGCGCCTGCGCCTGCGGCGACGACAGCGTGAACGCCAGGGCGCCGGGGCCCTGTTCTTCCGCGACACGCCCGGGGCCGACTCCTGCACCTGCTTTGTCAACCGTGCATCAGTGCAGGGCTTGGCCGGGGCCTTTGGGGCCGAGCCTGCACCAGTTGGTGGCCCAGGGCGCCCTGGGGGGCCGTGTGGCTGCGGCCTCCGGGAGGCGGTGGATGGTGTGCGCTTCATCGCAGACCACATGCGGAGCGAGGATGATGACCAGAGCGTGAGTACCAGGAGGCAGCGCGGGGTGGGGGCAGAACCGGACTCCTTAGCACGCAAGGCTGAGCGCAGGGTGGCCAGAAGGTGAGTCAGGCCTGCTGTGGGGGCCCGGGGCACTGGCCTGGGTTCTTCTGCATTGCTTCCAGGAGGCTGTGTCACTTAAATTGAAGATGGTTCAACATGACCTTGAGCCTCCTCGTGTCCAGGGCAAAAGGCCTTAGCTGGGGCATCTTAGCGTTGGGAGGGTGGCCTAGAATAGGAAGAGGCCCTGCTGGCTCTGCACCCGGCCTGTGACAGTCACCACCAAAGTCCTTCCCTGAGGCCATCACTGCACGTTGTTAATCTGCTGCTCTTAGCACAGTCGGAGGCGAGTCCTTTGTGAACCCCATGGGGAGCAAAATCGAGGACAGTGAGCCTGTGTGTGTGGCAGTGTGTGTGTGTGTGTGTGTGTGCGCAAGGATGAGAGGTTCTGTGAGACTGCTCCAATCAATATGCCTTTTCTGCTTTTCTGGGGCCCAGGGTGAAGTATTTATGGAGACAGGGGTGGGTGGAGGTGAAGTCTCCCTGAATACCTCCCTGCTCCCCTCTGTGCACACCCAGAGTTTTGGCTTTTTCTGCAGAAGCTCCCCAGAAGGGGATTCCTTAAGACTGAACTAGGGGTTGGAGGGAGATCTGATAGGTTGACACCACTCCATTCTGGGCCACAGCTGGTCTGCTCTATGGTCAGCCTCCACCTGGCTGCTTCTAGGTCAATGCTCAGCTGTTGCCATGGTGACTGGCCAGGCTTCCTTTGGGATACTGCCATTCCTGTTTGGGGATACGGGAGGGCAGGCATTATGCTTTGTGTGGGCTGAGAGGGCATCAAAAGTCTGCTCCCCTGGATGGCAGGAACTTGGGTTAGAGCTAAAGTTTGAACCAAGAAGCATCTCTAGTTGGGATGAAGGGAGATGGGGTGGGGAGCCTCAAAGCCAGCTGAGGCCAAGTGGAGATGCTGGAGTGCAGGTCTTAGCCACTGCTGCCTCGCAGCCTTCCCTTCCCCACCTGCTGCAGCACACTCGCATTTACCCAGCTGGATGCCGGGGATCTGTGACCTATGTGAATGCCTTGCAGACCCCCTGACCTCAGCATGCCCCACCTGTGTGCTTGATCTGCATTCCTGACTTTCCCCCAGCGTTTAGCAGATGGCATCACCATTCATCCAGTGGTTGAGGCCAAAACTCTGGAGTGACCCTTGACTTCTCTCCTTTCCTCTTATTTTCCCTACCACATGGGTCATGGGGAGTCCTATTCTGTGAGCATCACCTCAAAAACAACTTGCACCTTTATCCTTTCTTCATCACTTCTGTGCTAACACCTGGTTCTAGGTTGCCACTTGCTCTTACCTGGAGCAGGGAGGAATCTCCTAATCGTCTCCCTTACTCTGCTCCTGGATCCAAGTAATCAGTGACCCTTGTCCCCTTGTGCTTTCCCCTTGTTCAGAGAAGCAGTTTACTGCTGAGCTATGTGAAGCAAGACAAGCTATTTTTTGCCTCAGGGTCTTGGCACATAATGATCTCTTTGCTTGGAATGCTTTTCTTTTTTCCTTTAAAATGATTATTAATATTGTTAATTTTTGCTCTACTGTGTGAGAGTAAGTTGGAAACACTGTGACCATTTATCCAGTGTGTCTCTCTAAGAATGGGAACAGTAGCTGGGAGTAGTTGTGCACACCTATAATCCCAGTACTTGGGAGGCTGAGGCAGGAGGATCATTGCAAGTTCAAGACCAGCCTGGGCTACAAAGTGAGGTCACAACCAGCCTGAACTGCATAGCAAGACCCCGTTCAAAAAGACAAAAACAAACAAACAAACAAATGAGTAGGGACATTTTCTGGCCTAACCCAGGTTGGGGTTTGGGGTATGGTTCAGTGGTGGAGTGTGCTTGAGACCCTAGGTTCCGTCCCCAGCAGAAAACAAATTAAACCCCCAGGTTTAATGATCACATGCAGAAAATTGACCATCAATGTCTATATCTAATATAAATTCCACATCCACATATTTCCATTTGTCCCAGTAATATCCTTTTTGGTGTCGCTGTCTCCGCCCTTACTGCAAACCAAGACCTCAGACTGCATGTAGTTGTCATGTCTCCTTCACTTCCTTCAGTTTGGAATCACCTTTCAGCTTGGTCTTTCATGGCATGAACATTTTAAAAGGGTACCATTTGGATTTGTCTACCTATTTTTTTTCTTCACCTTATCGCCTGACCAGTGGGCTCCTCCTCACCCATGAGATCTTACTTTAACCACCACTCCCTCCTGAAGCCTTCCCAGGCTGTCCTATGCATTGTATCTTCCCTCGATTTCTCTATCTCAGTCCTTGCTTTCCCATACCATTTGTCATTTTAAACATTCTTATATATTTTTGCCTTCACTTTCCTCAGGAGACTATAAACTGCAGGCTGTGTTTGTTTTGCTGAGTGGTATCTTTAGTGTCTAGCATGGTGCCAGGTGGATGGTAGGCACACAGTGGCCACATGCATGAGTGGTTATTCAGCTGCTGAATCAAGGAGGGTGCGTGACTGACAACCCCCACCCTGCCAGCTGGCTGGGCTCCTGTGTACTCTGGCCCAGAATCAGGCTGCAGTAGGGGCAGCTCTGAGGAGCGCTGGTTGGCTCTCAAACCCTGGAGAGTATGATCTTTCTGACTCATTGGTCTTGTCCCTTTGGGGCTTTTGTGCTTCATAGAGAAGGTGATATTTAATTTGGACTTTCAGGGACATGTAGGTGTTTGCACACCTAGAAAAAGGGAGGTCAAGATTCTCAGATACAAAGGAAACTCAAAGACATGGAAACCTGAGAGAATATGTGCTCTGGTAAGTTTGGACTGTGCAGTGGGAGAGAATAGGAGATAGGTCCTTAATTGTCATGGGTAGACTGGGATTCCAGATCTGGAGTTGTGGATAGGCCGTGAAGGTGGGTAAGATCAGAACTATGCTTTAGAAAGCTCATCACAATTGCTGAGCGGGAGGAGTGGGGTGTGTCTGTCTGGTTGAACCTGCTTATACTCATCCCACTCCTCTCCCTCATTATGTGACTGACACCAGGCCTCCTTCATCTTCTCCATCCAGGTGAGTGAGGACTGGAAGTATGTCGCCATGGTGATCGACCGCCTGTTCCTCTGGATCTTTGTCTTCGTTTGTGTCTTTGGCACCATTGGCATGTTCCTGCAGCCTCTTTTCCAGAACTACACTGCCACTACCTTCCTCCACCCAGACCATTCAGCTCCCAGCTCTAAGTGAGACCTTGCTCACCTCCACCCTCCTGCACCCCTCTGCCCTTGTTGTACAGTAGTGTTGGGTGGAGGATGGACAAGCAAGCTACCAGGAAGAGGGGTGCTGCCCCCATAGATCTGTCTTTTGCTTCACCTCCCCTACACCTCCATCCACAGAGCCAGCTGCAGCCTGGAGGAATGGACCAGCTCACAGTGTTGGCTGCTCTCCTTGCCTCTGGCCAACTGAACAACAGTGGTGGTGGAGGAGAATGAAGGCTGCGAGGCGGGGACAGAAATGTCAGAGCCTCCCACCCCGAGCAGGTTGATGAGAAGGGGCCCAGAAAGGACAGAAGGATCTAAGACGTCCACATCATGGGAGAGTGGAGTGTCACGGAGAAGGGTGACAGGAGTGCAGACTCTGTGCCGGCCTGGCTGACATACGGGGTAGAGCAGGAGAGAGCAGCTGGATGTGACCTGGCCTCCACTCGTCTTCATTGGGCCACAGCTCAGAGTGTGGAGGGTCCTGCCCAGAGGACTTAGCCTGGCCCTGCAGTCCAGCTCCTGGGGAAGCTTCTGGCTCAGTCCCACAGCCTGGTGCCTCTGAGGGATCCAGAGCACAGCCCAGGTCCCCTTCTGCCCGATGACAAGTTCTCTGCATCCCGACTTCCCTCTCATCCCTTTCTCACTGTGGCTGAGGGAGTGGTGGGCAAGGCTGGACCTCTGAGTTCTGAACCTCTGAATGACCCACTTAGAGTTTGAGGCCCAAATACTAAACTGTATGAAAAATGCAAGTTCGCAAGCTTTAGGAGCTGGAAGAACCTTTTGCAGTCATGGATTCCAAAAGGGAGTCATGTTCAAATGAAGACACACCCAGCTGAGCGGTGGGTCACTGCATGATACTTAGGTAACAAGTGAAGACAGAGGCCCAGAAGGTGCCACAAGACTGAAAAGCTTCCTCCCCACCCTGAGGACCATCTATCTAGGCAGTGCCCTTTTCCCCACTTTGAACTCTCATGAAGCCAGTAAAGGCTTGCTAGGCCTCAGCCTCCTTATTTATAAAATAGGGAGAGGAATGTTCCCCCCGAGGATATAGTAAGGCTGAAGGATGCTTGTGAAAGTTTATCAGTGTACCTGGCACAGAGTCACAGAGTAGGTACTTCATGAATGTTGAGTTTGAGAGCCCCTCAGAGCCCATGGGATGCCACCTCCACTGCAGGCCTCAAACGGGGCCCAGGACAGGGCATCTCTAGTGGGTCTGCTGGGCTGGGCTTCTCTCCTCGGCAGGTCTTTGCCCTGGCCCTGTTTCTCCCTTGGACAGGTGTGTGCTGGGGCAGGAGGTCTAGACCTGGCTATGGGATGGCACCTCAGCACATCCCCACTGCTCAGAGTGGGAGTGTGGGCATTTCTTCCTGGTGGTGGGGACTGCCCCTGCATCACAGAGATGCCCTCTTCTAAAGCAGAGTTAGGATTGCCTGGATCATGCGTAGGCCTACTGCTAACTCAGAGTCCTAGAGAATGGCTGGAAATAGCAGCAGCAACTAGAAGGGAACTAGCTCTGAAGGGGGACTGAGGGTTGGGGTCCCCATCAGCTGCTGCTGGGGTTGTGCTTGCTTTTAACATCACCCACTAGTGGCTGTTGTCCAAATTAGTCACCAGAGGGCGCTAGAGGGAACGTTAGGGAGCTGCGGGTCCAACTTCTGTGTCCCATTTAACACACAGGGAAACTGAGGTGCAGAGGAGGTTTGCTGTCTGACCTGTATAAGGCATGTACCCCTGAACATGATGCTCTGCATCTGTTCAGTGGAAATGACAGTAAGCAGGGGTGCAGCAGGGAGGAAGGAGGGGGCCGCTGGAGGAAGCTTACCGGGCAGACTCATTCCTTCCATTTGGGTACAGCCCTTTGGGGACCACCACAGTAGGGAGGAGGAAGGGCAGCAAGGGTAGAAGGTAGGCTCAGTGCATGGGTACTGGGAAGCTTTGGAGAACCACAGTCGTGCTTTTGGGTTCTGGGTTCTCTTTTGTGATGTCAGGGAGGCCCTCTGCCTCCTTTGCAAGGCC
>RJWT010019517.1:0-18359 GCA_004365215.1 Cuniculus paca
GGTTCTCTGTCCTTCAACATGCAGTCTCCCCACTTTAACAACCGAGGGTTGAAAAGCAAAAGAAAAGCAAAGATGGCCCTTTAAAAACAGTTACTGGTAGAATAAAGATCATTTGAAATATACAAGAGGTGCTCAAAATTACAGATGTTTAAATTTGATTCATTACAGTTTATAATACATTGCCATTAATCTCCCTCAAAACCCTCTCCTTCTCTGCAGACATCCTCCTGTGTAGCTCAAACATTCTTGCCATCTTTCTTGCCACTTCCCCACACAGTCCTGGGAGTTCTCTTTCATGACTGGGATAGGTGTTTTTTTTTTTTAAGCACCTTTTTTTTTTCTTTCATTTTCTTGTTTTACTTTTTGCAAAACAGCAAGCATGCCAAAAAAACAAAAGAAGAAGAAGCAAAAAAACAAGAGATATCCTTGGGGACTTTCATTCCAAACCACCCACTCTGGTTACTGTCCCTAACTTGTCTCTTCACACTGACCCCACGCTGGCCCTCAGTGAGGAATCGGTGACTTGATCCCACCTTTGTAACTTGCAACCTCTTAAGTCCTAATTAACTGGGGGAAGGGGAGTGATGAGCCTGGATTAATTGCTCAGTGTGTTTATGGTAACATAGTTCTCTTCTTTATTGACTACAGAGCAATTAAATTAAGCTGTAACAGTGTTGCTCCTAGGAGTCCTTTGGGAAGAGTCGATTAGGCAGATGGTTTCTTCAATTTAAGGAACAAATTTCCAGGGTGGGGAGTAGGTGGGGTGTTAAACCAAGTCTTCATGTCTCTAGAAAGTTCAGGGACAGTGTGGCCTAGAGGAACCCCAGTATATTACCAGGATTAGCCTGTGTGTCTCTCTGTCTCCTTGTCCCTCCCTCCTCGCCTCTTTTCCTCTTCCCTGCTCTCCTTTTCATGCACATGGCCTCAGCAGCCCCCAGGTCAGTAATTGTCCTGCAATTCTGTCAGATGTTCCTGCCTTGGAACTTCAGGCCCTCTGGGTCCTGTGGTCCCTAAACCGTGCCTGGAATGATGGACCGACAGCCCCGTCTGCAGAAGCAAGCTGGGCCCTCCCTGTCCCCGCTGAGGGTGCAGGTGGCAGCCCCACAGGAAGGCAGGCTCTGTACAGAGCCAAGCCATAGGCTGGGCAGGAGAAGCAGCACCAACAGTAGGACACAGCAACTGTAAATGGCTTTCTTATTTAATTTTACTTTATTTTTAAGCTCATCCAATGATACTCTCAGTATCTTCCCTACTGCCTTTTTGGTTAGCTGTCGAGGTTTAGCTCTTTCTGGTAGATCTGGCAAAGATGATCTTAACTTCATCCGTCTCAGTGATCAGAAACACATGATCAGGATGGGAATATAGCTTAGGTGCACAGCGCCTGCCTGGCAAGTGCAAAGTCCTGAGTTCGATTCCCAGTACCACCCCTTCCAAAAAAAAGAAACACATGGTCACTGTATGGTATGTGCTTATTGGGGACCAATGCTGTCACTACCCCACACTGTTGTCCTTGGTATAACCAACCTGCTGATTTCTAGGGTGGGAAGGTTTGGGTCAGGATACACATTTATCCTGGGCCACCACCCTGAGTATAGGGCAGTGTGTTTTGGACAGAGGTGCCCGGCCACCTGCTCAGGGACTCCCTACCCCTATGAGCTGGAGTGGGAAGGGGCCATACTGTTTTCTGGGTTCCAGTAAGGTACCCAGGCATCTGAGGCCTTGGAGGTCCTTGCCCCATGTAATTCTCATGCTAACCTGCAAGGGAAGTATCATTTCTATTTATGGCTGAGGTCAGAGCCCTGATGAATAGAAGGTCAGAGGTTTGAGTCCAGTCTATTGGACCCTGGATTCTTGATGGTTCATCATTCACTCAGGCTCAGAAAGGAGCAGATCACCTCATGGGGCAGCCCTGCCCTGGGCTTCTGCCACCTACACAGAGGCGGGGTTATATTTTAAGCAATCACAGGGCCATCCCTTGCACATAGAAGGACAAGAGGGGCTCTTCCCCTGGACACAGCCCAAGATGAGGGCTACCACTATGTCCCCTGGCTACTGCACTGGGGCTTGGGACACCAGACCGGCCAACTGCTCCCGTTTGCATTTTGTGGAGCTGGACACTGACGTCAGAAGAATGATCTGTTTCTCTGGACCCCTGAACTTACAGAGAAGGAAGATTGGGGACCCTTGCTGGAAACCTTGTCTAACCGGCCAAGCACGCATCCCTGAACTGGTCATGAGCAGTCGGGCTGGAGCCTTGGGGCGGGGTGTGCCAATGTACCTGAGCCTCAGTCTTGCTGGGTGCATGAGCCCTGTGCCTGCACGTGGGTTTGGGTGGGTGTGCGTGAGTAGCAAGGTGTTTTTTGTGGATGCACAGCCAGATCAGTGGTAGTCACCCTGCTCAATGCCCACTCTGTGTCTCAGGCCTGCAGGTACGGACACGTACAACACCTGGAGCACCTGCTCTTCTACGGCGCGGACATGGGTGCCCAGAATGCCTCGGGGAACACGGCCCTGCACATCTGCGCCCTCTACAACCAGGTCAGTGACGTGCAACCCTCTACCCAAAACCTGGGGCACCAGAGTAAGGGCCTGGCAGGGGTGTCCCAGGTGGCCCTCCCTGCTGCATATGTGGGACCTGTGCTCTGTGGCAAAGGAGAGGACACAGAGCTCTGGAGAGGCAGAATGAGGCCTAGGTCATGCTGGGGACTGCAGGGCCAGGCCTAGATAAGGCCTGCTGACTGGGTGCTGCCAGCCCTGCAGGAAGTGTGACAAGCAGGGCTCTCATATCCTCCCACACCAGAGGTGCCTTCTCTGCTCAGTCCCTGAGTCTCACAATGATGTGACCCCATGTATTTTATTTTCAATTTTGGTGAAATATGCATAACAAAAAGTCATGATCATTTTAGGTGCATAGGGCAGGGGCATCAGGACATTCACCCGTGTCTAGCCATCACCTCTGTCCATCTCCAGAACTTTCTCGTCTCCACAAGTTGAAGTTCTGTTCCCATTAGCACTGATTCTATCCCTTCCCCAGACCCTGGGACCCCCATCCTACTTCCTGTTGCTATGGATTTGAGGTCCCTGGCGACCTCCTAAGAGTGGATCCTGTATGTGTCTCTCTGTGCCTGGCTTGCTCTGCTCAGCAGTGTCCTTGGGGTCCTGCATATGACAGAGTGTCTTTAAGGCTGCATACTGATGATGCACTGTGTAGATGGACCCTGTCTGGTTCATCTACCCACTATGGTTTATGTCTAGATGTCCCCCCAAATCCTTATGCGGACATAGGCAGGGCTTTTGAAAGGCGAATGGATTATGGGGACTCACAGCTGACTTGCCATTAGAAGATGAGATGGTGTCAGAAGAGACAGGTCACTGCACACGACCTAGAAGGGTCTATCTGCTTCCCTGGCTTCTCCCTTCATCTCCATCTGCTTCCCGTCCGCCATCCTGTCAGCAGCTCCCCTCTGCCATATTGTCCTTCCCTGGAACCAGCTGACCACGGACTAAAACCTCTACAAACTGTGAGCTGAAATAGACCTTTCTTCCTTTACGTTGTGGCTGTCAGGCATTGTGTCTCAGCCACGGGAATTGACTAAGACAGCGCCATTTCATGAAGGGACAGTTGGGTGGCATCCTCCTTTTGGGCTGCTGTGCTTGCTGCTGCTATGAACATGGGTATGCACATGTCTGTTTAAGACCCCACTTTCCCTCCTGGGCGTGGTCTGGGAGCTGGGCCTTGATATGAGCCAATCTGATGATGCACACCCTGTCCTGTGTCAGACCAACTATAAGAGCCAAGGACAGTAGGTGACAAGCCTGTTTTGGAGGGCTGAAGGTTCCCTGGGTGGTCTGCTCCCTGGAATGGGGAACCCTAGGTGGTAGGGAAGAAGCATCCTGCACCACGAATGCACTAGGCAGGACAGGAGAGGGGAGGGGACACAACTGAACTGCTGTCCCACAGGAGACCTGAAAGAGTCCAGGCTCAGGGACATGGGTGGGTGGCAGGGACTGCTTCAAGGTCTTTGGTGCTCAAGGTCTTTGGCGCTCAAGGTCAGGCCAATCCACACCAAACCCTCTGGAGGTCTCTTCTCTCCTTCTTCCTGTGTTTTCTCTGAGTTCAAGGAAGCCCTGTTCTTGAGGGTGGTGAGGTGAGGATGCTACATCTGGTGGCCCAGCAGAGTGGGATGGGGACAGGGCTCCTCCAGGAGGAGCAGAGGGGCTCTATGAGAGAGCCCAGGGTCCATCCTGTCGGCCGCCAATGTTCTCGTCCCATTCCAAATCCTTGATCCCATCCTGTTTCTCATTGTGGTTCACAGTGACATCTCAAGCTTAGCCCACACCTGGGTCTGTTCCCAGGCCCAGCCACTCTGAGTCCCATTTGCTTCTAGAAAACTTTCCTGGATTCTTTGCCTTGGAAATATCCTGTGCATCTGTCAAGACCTAAGACAGACATCCTGTATCCAGTCAAGCTTTCCCTTATGATTCCTTGATAGAATTTATGAGTTTCCAGCTCTGCAGTCCTTTGTGAGACATAACCAGAGAGAAACACACAGGACCAGACCTCACCTGTTTTCTCTGTGACATTCCCTCCTCTTTTCCCAGCTTCCTAGGGAACATAAACTACCATCGTTCATGGTCTATCCCATGCCTGACAAGGAGAACAGCGAGGCTGGATGGGGTCAGAGGGGCATTTCTGCCCATCTTGAGTATTTTGCAGTGCTCTAGCCTCCTGTGGCGAGCTTGCAATTTGCATACATGTGATTTGCACACAGTGCTGTTTCTGGGCATGGTGCATGTGTGGATATAGGAATGACTCTGTGAGCACAAAGGGGCTTGCTCAGCTGCCTTAGAAACACCCATCATGAGGCTTAGCTGTGACTGCAAAAACATCTGCACCAACAGCTGCTTCTTAATTACTGCCTTCGATGAGAAAACATTCCTTAATTTTTCCCACTATATTCCAAGCATATTTTATCATTAAAAAAGTAAGAAATTGTGTTTTCTGTCACTTGACATAATTGTAGAAAAGATGGTCTTTTCTGAAAGTGCTGTTTGGTTTTGGTTTTTTGGGGTTTTTTGTTTTTTGTTTTTTTTAATTGGGAAAGGTTAAAGCGTTTTGACAGTTTCTGTCCTCAGATCTTCCTGGAGCCAGTCACACCGCATGCCCCACATCTATCCTCCCTCCTCATTTGCTGGCCCCAGGAAGATCCCCAGCTGGCCAGGGCTCTCAGGAAAACCCTCATCCCATTGCCTCAGAATAGGCTTTAGCTGTCTATTTTCTGCAAAAGGCCAATTAGTAAACATTTTGGCCTTGAGGGTCATGTGGGCCCTGTCAGAACTATTCAACTCTGTTCATAGTGCAGAAGCAACCATAGTCAATATGTCAGTGAAACAGAGTGGCTAACCTTACTTGCAAAATAGCCAGTGTGGCCTGTGGACAGTTTTCCCAGTCTTGGACTAGGAGGCCACCCCACTGTTTCCCAGGATCGGATAGTTTCCATTCAACAGGCTGGGGAGCCTCTGCAGGTATGCAGAGAGCTGTCTCTTCCTCAGGGACCTGGGGCATCACAGGCAACCTGCTGCTGGCCTAGCTAGTCTGGATATCCCCATACTGCAGCCTGTAGAAGCATGCCAGAGGGGGGAATGCAGGGTTTTAACTGCCTGACTTGTTACCTCCGAGGGCTGTGGTTTGGTTCATAGGCTCTGTGCTTGTAAGCTCCATGGCCACCGTGTCCATCTGGAGCATCAATGAGTATTCTAGGATCTCTCCTGCTGTGTTTCATGCCTTCCTGGGATTCTGGGGTGGTCTTTTCTTTCCTCCCACAGCCTCTGCCAGCTTGTTGATGCATCCTTCTGACATGTAAAAGCCTTATTTCCAGGCAGTTCTAAGAGAGGCACTGCTTCATGCATAGTGCAGGTGTGTGTAAAAGACTGTCCAGGAGGAGGAAGCATCCTGGCCTCTATCTGGCACACACTGCACGTCGTACTTACCAGTGTTCTGTTCCCCATTGCCACCACCATGCTGAGTGTCCTGGGTCCGTGTCCCCTTTCCTACACACATGCTATGTGTATCATTGCACCAGGCCCAGATACAGATGACAGAAGCCACTCTAGCCTGTTAAGTAGAATTGAGGGTCTACAGGGCACACTGAGGACTGTCCCAGGGATGGAACAAAAGTGCCAGTGAATCAGGACAGGCTTCATGAAGTTAAGCAACAGTTTCATGATGCAAGGAGGCCGAGTGGTGTGAGGCCACTGCATCTACACTGTTACCCAGCTTTGCTGTTGTGTGTAACACACCATCTTGGGTCCTGTATTTCCTCATCTGTGATGAGCAGGCAGTTCCATAACTCACAGCATTCCCAAGAAGCCACAAATAGGAAGCACACATGTGATCCACTTTGTGCATAATGTATGCTCAGAAAATAGTGGCTGTCGTGGTAGTGGTGAAGATATTGATGGTGATGGTGGAGGTAATTGTGATGTTGATGATGGCAAAGATGATGGTGATGGGGATGATGATGGTGGTGGTGATGGTGATGATGGTGGGGAGAGTGATGGTGGTGAGGGTGATGATGATGATGGTGGTGATAGTGATGGTGATGGTTGTGATGGTGATGATGACAGTGATAGCAATACTGCTACTGATGATCATTGACCTTAAGCCTCTCCCAATAAAATCTAAATGCATTCAGCTATGTGGAATGACACACATGCTTTATCAATTTTATTCACACCTCAGCTCTACATTTATAATAAAAAGTACAGTGATCAGAATATTCTCTCTTCTCTTTTGCAATCAACTAATTAGGGCTTTGATTGTAAGCAGCAAATTGTGTCTAATCTGCCGACTCCCTCAGCCTCACTCTGGCTTTCGAAGAGCCTCAGGGGGAGGGAAGCAGCCTGGTGTTTGTTTTTCCGCCCTGGATAATGAAGGATCAGAAGAACTTTTAAATATCAAAGGTGACTAGGCCAGACCAATTTATCTAGAAGGTACACACATGCACGGATATGAGCACACATGCACATGCACACAAACTTGCAGATACCCTGCCTCCTGCGAGCAAGTCTTTCGATTCTGGTGACAGCCAAGGCAAGAGTGGGTGGGGTGCTTTCTGTTTGTACCTCTGTGCCCTTGCTGGTGTCTCATGGACACTTGCCAGCTCTGTGACTGCTTCTGTGGGGCTGGCTGAAGGCTAGTGTCCTCCTAGTGCACATTATAGTTGGGTCTTTCAAAGACCACCAGCAAGCCTTAGTGGCTGCTGCCGGCTGGCGTCTCTGCCCACGGGTTGGAAGCTCCCGACTTGGTTTATGGGCAGCTCGGTTAGGAAATGGTGAACCAGATCTGCCTATACCCTCCTGCAGCTTTGGAGACACGTCCCTGTGACCCATCAGCTGAGGTCGAGTGGGACCTCATGGGGTACAAGTCAAACAGAAGACCTGGTGCTCCATAGCACATAAGGGGTGCTGTCTCAGCTGCCTGACCCTCGCTCTGGGGCACACTTTCACAAGAGGAGGCAGTCTGTGGGACTAGGTTGACCCCTGGTGACATCAGTGTTTCTAGTCCCCACATGCTGTCCCTTTGCCAGTTAACCACATGCATCTTAGTTCTTCTTGGATCTGTGGCTGCCTGTTACTTTACATTCCTGACTTAGAACTGGCACACTTGGCAATTCATATTCATGTCATTCTGCTGAAGATGTCCTAGTGTGGCCCAGATGGAAGCACTCGATGAGGCTTGAACGTCCTGAGTTAGTCTCAGCTGCAGCGTTGAGTGTGTCAGTCTGGGCAAAGCAGAAAGCAGCATCTCTGGTTTTGACCTTTCTCCTCTTTCTCCACCCCATTAGCACATAGAAGCCCCTTGCCAGGGACACTTGTAACCCTAGCTGCTCAGGTAGCTGAGGCAGCAGAATCCCAAGTTCTAGGCTGCACTGAGGAACTTAGCTGATTTAGTGAGAACTTTTCTCAAAGTAAAGAATAAAAAGGCCTGAGGATATTGCTCATTGGCAGAAAACCCCTGAATTCTGTCCCTAGTGCCACAAAACGGCCTCTTCCCAGAGCCTCACCTTTCTTCTCTCCCATCCTCACACATGTTGTGTGGCGATTTCTGCACACTCAGTTTCCACATTCTTATTTTTCTTTCAAGGACAGCTCAGTTAGATTTTAGCCCCTCCTGCTTGAGCCAGCTACCATCTCTGGTCATTTCCCTGGCCATGCCTCTGTCCCTGTGCAGTGCCATCTCTTGGCACCTATGCCAGGTGCTCCTGTTACCCAAATTCTGCCCTGTGGTGACCCCAGGCCATCCTGTGTGTCCTTTGGTACCTTCTAGAGTAAAGACAACTCCCAGTCAGGACCACCCACTTGGCCCCTGCCCCAGCCGTGGCAGTGGTGTCCCCACCTGGTGGTCTGGAGGAGACCCAGTGCACAGCTCCTCCCGCTCTGTGACTAGCACTCTCCTGCCTGCCCTCTCCAGTCTTGTCCACTCCTGAGTTGTCCCTCCCTGTACCCTCCTCCTCCCTCCCTTGCCAGGCCTCTGTGGTGTCCCTCCCTGGACCATGGCATTCACCACCCAGCCTTGTCCCTCCTCTTAGTCGCCCCTCAGATCCACCTGCTTCAGATCGCTGCTGTCCTTTCCTGTCGAGAGTCCCCTTCTCATATACATGGGGACCTGCCCTGTCCAGATCATGTCATGCCCCCTTGCCTAGCCTGGCACTGCCTTGCCATTGCTCCCTGTCATCTTGCTGACTTCCGTTCCAGCTTTTATACTTGTCCCTGTGTGGAAATGCTGCCGTGGTGACTACAGCTCCTCTCCTTGTCTCCTGACTCCCCTCCTCCTTTCCATTGGGGGACCCTCTTTTCTCATTTGCGCAGCCATGGAGGATCCTGGAATGGCTCATGCTGAACTGTGTGCTTTTGTCTCCCTTCCCATGCCCTTGCCTGGCAGAGATCTAACTCTGATTTGCTTCTGTGACTGGGGACCAGGCTGGTCCCCGGCCTGTCTGCTCTTTGCACACACAAGTAATTGTGCTTTCTCTGTCTGTCTTTCATCAGTGTGAACATCAGCAGAAGGTAGAACCCAGAGGCCTGGGGCCTTGGTCAAGGGGTCTCAGAAAGGCTCCTTGTGGGGAATGTAGCTTTGTTAAGGAAGTGCTCCTGAAAGTTCTGCCCAGGGAAAATCGACTGTGAAGTGATATTTCCTTTGATGCTTTGGTCCCCAGGAAAAAATGCAAATTGCTATCTATCTACACCTTATTGATATATTTCAAAGGGCGCAGACCTGTCAGAGAAGGTGTACCTCTGGAAGGAGGTCAGGCAGCTGGCAGCTGTGTGAAGGAATGGGTAGGCTCCCAGTAGCACCTAGGGTCACTTTTCCTTTCTCTCCCTTGGTGAGGTTATAAACTGTTACATTGCATCACTTACCCTTTCTGGGCCTCCACTTCCTATCTGCAGAGCAGACCCCTCATTATATCCCTCATGGTGCTGCAAAAGGTGGACCAGTTGGAACTGGTGGATGCATTTTCTGAACTGCAAAATGCATGCTTGTTACACATGGACACACACACACTTGTGGCCACACACATGCGTGGAGGCCTGACTGTTAAAAAGCCAACTCAACTGTTGGCCCTATAATTTTGAAGTAGCTACAGGAAACTGATACTACTGTGAGGTCTAGCAGTCATCACAGCAATGGGTCCTGCATTCAGGGGTCGGTGAATACTGACTCCATTAGTGATTCCTGCCTGGTGAGTGGAAAGTTTTTCCAGGATCCTGCCTGGGTGTGAATGGCAGGGCCTGGTGAAATTTATTCACAGCTACTTGTAGGACATAAATATCCTTCATGACAGGGTTTTCCCAGGGAAACCTTATAGAGAAACAAAGAGCATTTAAAATGAATCGCAGGGCTGGGGGTGTAGCTCAGTGGCTCAGGCGCTTGCTTGGTAAGTGTGAGGTTGTGAGTTCGATACCCAGTACCAAAAAAAAAAAAAAAATGAATTGCAGATGGCAGGGGAGGGGCTGTCCCAGTTCTGGAGAGGGGAAGTTGATGTTCCCACTCCTGATTGGCAGGTCACTCTGCCTGAGGAGTCCTCAGCACTGGGTGCCCCTTCAGACAGGGTGAGATGCCTTTCAGGGGGCTTCATGGGTCCTGCCAGGAGCTCACCAAGCATCCTGATGGTTAACGTCCCCCCAGTGTGGCTCTGTTCTACAAAACCCAGACAGCTCTCAGGAAAGTGATAGTGCCATCAGGCCAGAGTGGGACCCTGGGGTGAGAGGAGAGGATGAAAGGCAGAAGGAGCTGGGGAGAAGGAAGAGAGAGGAAAGTTCAGGGGGAGGAGGAGAAAGAGTCATGGCATATACTCACCTGGACATTGGGGAAGGCAGGCCCGGGAAGGAGGACCTCCTTGGCTCCTGCAGACTCACGTTCCTTTCCTCCTGTTTCTGTGCAGTGAGGTTCTTGGTGCTGTCCACTACAGAAAGCATCCCTGGTTCCCTGGTGAGGACCTGGCTGGTCCACATAGCTGGCTGCAGCAGGGACGTGCTTGCATATGCGGCCCCCTTGCCCATCGTGAGGCACCTACAGTCCTCAGCCTCTGGGCCACCTTCGCAGAGAGCAACGAGCAATTTCCACACATCTGCCTGCTGATACTCCTTGAGCCCCAGACACATTCAAGAGAAGAGACCCTTAATGGGCTAGTATGGGCCTGGTGTCCCTTCGGGTCTGAGCTGGTGTCCCTTAGGACCCAAGGCTGGCAGGGCAGTTGTCCTTGTGACCATGTGGAAGTACCTGATGCCCACTTTGTTTTTACATCAGAGGCATCGGCACAGGATCCATCCTCTTGAGCCTTGGATAACTCCCTGTTGTGGGAATGCCTTAAGAATTGTAGCGGGCCTCAGAATCCTGGGCCTGGACCCAACAAGTCACAGTAGAACTGCTGATTGTCACATACTAAGAGGTCTCCAGACATTGACAGGGGTCCACTAAGGAGCGAAAGCACTCCCATGAGAACCACTACTCCAGGGAACAGGAAAACCTATGTGGGTTTTCTTCCCACTGGAATCAGTGCAGAGCTCTGTGGGAGTGGTGTGATGTGGATTCACTCTGCCTGTGCCCCTGCCCCTAGCCACTTGGCCTTCCTGCAGTGGCGATAACACCTCGCAGCACAGCGTGTCCTCCAGGCAAGGCTAGGCAACTCATGCCCAGGACATAGCCTCTGTGCCCAGAGGTGGCCCCAGAGGGGACTCGAGGTGGTATGTGCCAGGCATATAGGTGATGTCCTGCATGGGGCCAGACACGAGAACAACCAGGGTCCCAGGTTGGTTCTGCAGCAGTGGCCTCCCTTAGATGTTACCACTGGGAGCTCACAGAGCAGAGCCCTTCTGCCTCGGGCTTCTGATGGCTCTATCTACACATGGTTTCCTCATTGACTTTCGGGCCCAGGTCCCTAGAAGGGCAGCCCCTCCTGGCTCCTCACCACTCCCTATGCGTGTGGCTTTTGTGGCTTTCATAGCAGGAAATGCAGACCTCCTGCAAGTGCAACTCACTGTCTTCTCTAAATATATAACACCCGACCCCAGGCCCGACCATTCCACAGTACAGGTGCCCTTCTACCCTGCATGTGTCTGACCTGTCATTTCCCACAGCTAACACCAAGCAGGACTCTCTGATTAGTTATTTCATTTATTCCTTCGCTGAACAATTATGGGAGTGTTGAGTCTGGGTAATGCTTCCTGTCATCCATGCCTAAACTTGTGGTCAAGATGGAGCATTGGAAATGTGCCCAGCTCAGGATTAGACTGTGTGACATGCATTGAAAATATCGGCAAATAAAAAAAAGTGCCCCAGGTTGGTAGCAGGCTGATTGCCCTCTTCCTGGTTTCAGGATCCTGGGTCTGAACCCTGGTCTATACCAGTCATCTAAAATGTGCATCCTAAACAGTGATTTATTCTAAACAGCCAACTGCACTCATTAGGCAAAATTACTCTTACGTAGTCATGCAACACACAGTGAATTTTGGTTGATGACAGACCACACATACAACAGTGGTCTCATAAGATGATGTCACTAGTGCTGTTGCGGGTATCTTGGTTTATGGAAGTGCACTCCGTGATGTTCCAGTGATGAGGAAATCACCGAAGGACATGTTTCTCAGAACCTGTCCCCATTAAGGGACACATGGCCCAAGCCAGTACTACTGACAGCACTGCTGTCTGCCTTTGTATTTGTAGTTATCACCTCTGCTTGCCTCACGGGGCACTTACAAGCAGTCGCCAAGTGGTTCTCTCTCAGACCAGTGTGCAAATAAATGGATGGGGTTAGATTTATTTTCACTGTAAAAATTCATAAGAAATGACTGACTGCCTGCTCATTTACAGAATGAAAAACGTATGTCTACCTAGAAAGACTCCTGCCATTGTCACCCTGACGCTTTTGCTTCCCAGGAGTCAGTGCACGCTGCTGGCACCTGGAGCGCGCTCTGCTTTCATGCCTCTCAGATTTGAAACTTTTAAAACACAAAGGAAGTTTAGTCACCCTGTTGGTCTAAGACACACCTTTTCTGTCTGGAAGTGTTGCTTGTCAGTTTCCATCTGCCCTGTTTGTCCTGCAGCTTCCTAGGTGGATTTTCTAGAATGTTCCCCCCCACCGCCATTGTTTTAGTACATGTATGCTGTTTGTAGATTTTTCTCTTCCTTTTTCAAATTTTACTTATGGCATTTCACTTGTTACATATTTTATAAGCATGTACAAGACTTTCTCTTTCTGTAGAGTACCGTCTTCCAGAGTGGAATCATTTGTTCATGGGATGGATGTATTTTTAAGTATTATAGATTCTGCCAAGCTGCCATCCAAAGCATTCTCAACAGTTAACCCTCAGCAGATAGCCTCTGAGAGCCCATTTGCTCTTCGACAAAACCTACTACCCTTTTAACTTTGCAGGCCTGGCTCTGAGATTTCCTGTGAGCATGCGTTCCCAAGGGGTCTTGTTTGAGCAATGTCCGTGCCACTGTTTTACAAGCAGATTTCTTCATTTCCATTTGCAGGACAGCTGTGCAAGAGTGCTGCTGTTTCGGGGCGGAAATAAGGAATTGAAAAACTACAACAGCCAGACCCCGTTTCAGGTAAGGAGAGCTGTAGTCAGCCTGCAGCGCCTGTGCGCAAGGCATAGTGGGCCATGGCTCAGTTTCTGCGCGCTGTGTGCGTGGCACATGCAATGCCAGGTTGCTGTGGCTGTTCCCTGTGTCGGAGGCTGCTTCCCAAGTGGCTGGCAACTCTGGGTTTGCCTGGGTCTTGCTTCCTGTTGGGTCAGATGACATGAATAATGCAGACGTTCCTATCATGGAGTATTCTAGAAGGGCAATAAAATTGTGGCTGCTTTCAGCTCTGCAGCTGTGAGGAAGTACAGGCTTTGCTATTCATTGACTGAAGTGGGAAAGGGTATTCAGTCGACGCCTCTACTCTGTGCCGTCCCAGAATGCAGTAAGAATCCCCTGCATCTGGCGTGGTGGCCATGGAGTTCCATGGTGGAACACACCACCAGGTCCTAATTTTTTTTTAAAAATTGGGCAAAATACATATAACACAAAATTTAACCATTTGAACATATAACAGTTTAGTGACACTGAGGTCATTCATGGTGTTATACAACCAATCATACTGTCTAGTTATAAATTTCCAACAGGAAACCCTGTACCTCAACCAGTCACTCCTAGTCTCTCTCCCCCAGCCTCTAGACATCCACTAATCTATTTTCTGTGCAGGTTTGCCTATTCTGGACATTTCACACAAATGGACCATACGACACGTGATTTTTTGTGTTTCGCTTCCTTTGCTACACATGATGTTTCCAAATTTTGTCTCTGTTGTAGCAGGCATTAGTGCCTCTTTCCTTTTCATAGGTGAATCATATTCTATTGTTTGTATTTTGATACTTTTGATTATACAACACACAGACACATTCAGTACCCTAACTTATAGAGATGTCTTTTTATATTTCAGTCAGTGATATATACTCACTTGGACTGAGGAGACCAGGATATTACTCCTTATTTGGAAATAACTTTTATATTTTAATGAGCAGAGAGAAGTCTTTAATTTAGAACCGTGTTGTTGATTTTTTTCTGATACTCTTCTTAGACATTACTAATATATATGGACTTGGTGCCTTGAAAATGATTGAGTTTAGTTCAGCAACTGGGCCCAGAGGTTATCACTGCTTTCAAAAGTTTACTGACTGCTTCAGTCATGCTGGGCCTGGATTTTAATGTTGCATCTTGCTGTTTCCAAGTGTTTTGTGAACCGTGGCTGGTGGAACTGGGCTCCTGGTTTGCTGAGGGGTCTGTGAAGGTTACAATGACTCTCCCAGAAAGTTTCCTGTTTCTAGTGGTGAATGTGAAGTGCTGTGGATCCCCTCACTTCCAGGGGTAACTAGTGGGCCTGCTTTACAGATCTTTTTCTTTTCTTTTGGCAACTAATGTGTTCCTTCGGTTCTTTAAACAGAAGTTGCTTAAGCTGCTTAGGAATCGCAGCTGATGCTCTTTGAGTCACAGCAGGCATTTAGATAGTACAAGAGAGCCGTTTCTGACTCTACACTGTGGCTTACAACTAACGCATGCTAATCTGGGGAGGAGAGTCCCCCATGCCATTCAGAGTAACAGGACATTGTAAATACCCGCTTCCTGCCAGTCCCCTACTGTCCCTTCACCACAGTGAGCACCTGAGATGGGGACATCCTTCATGCCTGAGTCCTAGCAGGAAGCTTCATAGACCCTCATGGCAGCAAAGCGGCACCAGCACAAACCCAGGACCACTGTTGCAATGTGGCAAGATGCTGTCTGACTTTGGTCTGACTTTGTACCCTCCAGATGCTGCCTTGTAACCAGTGGGGTCAGTGTCCAGCTGCTCTGCACACCCAGAATGGGCCCCAACTGCAGCTCAGGGCTCGGCTTCCTCTTTCATATCTCCTGTTTTACTAATGCATAACAAGTGAGCTCGCTCTGTGGATCTTTGCTCTTACCATGCCCTCAGCTTCCATTTGACATTCTCAGTTCTCCTCCCAATGAAAAAATATCGATAGTGAGTTAGTGGGCGAGAGGATAGGTGACTTCCTCACTTAAGAGGGATCAAACATGTTCACCTGGAAAGTGGTGGTGCTGTTTGCTATTATTAGGATCACAGGTTTATTTATTTATTTATTTATTTATTTATTTATTTTTGGTGAGAAATCACGGTGCAGTTCATCTGGCAATGTCTTCATCTAATGATTTGATCCCGATACTGGCCCCAAAGTACCAGAAGGCTGTAGAATGTTGAGAGAAATGCCAGTTCTCAGACTTCACTATAGCCATGGAATCAGATCCTGCTCAAGTTTGGGAATCAAGAGACAAAAATGATTCATTTATGGACAAGAAAAAGGAGAAAAAGCACTTAAAACATTACCCGGGTGTATCTTCAACAACGATGGTGTGATGGTGGTAAACAGTGATAGGAAGCTTTTAGAGCTTTCAATGATCCACATAACCCACTGCAGCATGAGTGCTGTAGGTTTGCCACCACTGGTGATAAAGATGGGGACAACAATAATAGTGGCACTCATGATGGTAGGGATGACAGAGATAGTGGTAGTGATGGTGATGACAATGAATGTGGTGAGGAGGCCCCTGATAACGGTAGTGGTGGTGATAATGATGGATCTTTCCACTTTCACAGAGTTTTCAAGGCTTTTTAATGCTCCATTTATGGGAAAAGAGGAGATAAAGATGCGTAAGTCGATATGGTTGGAATCTAAAATGTCCCCGGCAAGGTTCACTGTGTCAAAAGCTGATGGGTTTTTGAGAAGTGATGGGACCAGGAGGGCTCTAACATCATCGATGAGTCAATCCATTGATTAATTCAGAGCACATTAGAAGGAAGGACCTGATTTGATGAAACCGGGTCACCAGGCTGTGACCATGAAGGGTATGTTTTTTGTCTCTGGCCCTCTCTCTGCTTCCTATCTAAGGTGAGCCTCTGTGTTCTACCACCTTTTTTCTGCCTCACCATGGGCCCAGAAAAAACAGAGCCAGGTGACCATGGACTGAAACTTCTGAAGCCATGAGCTAAAATAACCTCTTCCTCTGTATTTTGTCACAGTGACAGAAAGCTGACACACCAGAATTCCAAAAATAGTGATGGAGTCAGTGGGCCCTCCGCCTCCTGACTTCCAGCCCAGCACTCTGGGGTTTGGGTTGAGGATGTTGCCCCCTCCTTGCACCCTAGAATGGACTGACTATCGGGACCCTTTCATAGTGTTCAGCTCAACAGCAAACATCCTGAAGACAATGAGAAATAATGGGAGGTACCTCGACAAATGGGGGGACCAAAGTCAAGGGAGGGCCATAGCAAGGGAGAGAGGTAGAGGTGGTGGAAGTGGGCAGTGTAACAAGTGGTCATACGACGAGGTGCTGGCACCCAGTTGCCTACCTGGACACTAAGGTGCACATTGCCACAAAGGTGCTGTGTAGACATGGCAGAAGTACAGGAGGTGACCCTCCAACACTCACACGGGTGTCATTCAATGTATGGGAGGACCACAGAGGAAAACCTGAGAAGAAAGTTTGCTTCAATACCACAGTGTTATCACCAGCCTGAGTGTTCACTGCTGGCCTGTCCTGTGTGTGTTACACTTGCCAGCTCCACAGTTCTGTAATTCAAGTCCTTAAAATGGGGGTCCCCAACCTTTTTGGCACCAGGGACAGGTTTTGTGGAGGACAGTTTTTCCGTGGATTGCAGAGGTGATTCAGAGGAGCTTGCAACCTAGCCCGCTCTCATGCTCAGTTCACAGTGAAGTCTGCACTCCTATGAGAACCTAATTCAGCCTCTGATCTGATAGGAGGTGGAGCCCAGGCAGCAAGGAAACAGCTAGTAAATACGAATGAAACTTTCACTCATTCATTCACCACTCACATTTTGCTGTGAAGCCTGCTTCTTAACAGGCCGTGAACTGGTACTGGTCAGTGACCCAGAGGTTGGAAACCCCTGCCTTAAAATAGACCTTTAATACATGTATATGCATGTAGTTATGTATATATAAAGATCTACACATAGATCCAGATATGCACATTGATATATTTGTCTATATGCATGTGTGTGCAGCGGACACACACACACACATAGTCTTTCAACCAGTCTTTCTGGTCAGTTCTGGCTGACACACAGGAGAGCTGACCTGAGCCACTCCCACCTCTGCAGCTGCATCAGAAGGGGCTTCGTTGTGTGGAACTGAGTGCTTAGCCGTGGCAGTGCACATGTGGAGAGAGCTGCCTGCCTCCTGGTGTCGCTGGCCACCAGTCTCCCCGATGCAGCCAGCAGTTGGCAAGCAGACATTCAGGAGGAGAGAGGGTGGAGAAAACGAGAAAAGGAAATGGCAGTGAGAGACATCCAGAATGGCCTGAAGTCTAGACTTTACATGGGTCTTCAAGTGGCTGGAAGCTAGGATGGGGCAGAGCAGGCCTTGAAGTGGAAACCTTCTGGCGGCTGTGGTTTCTGGAGGGATGTTCTCATGCTATCTCTGGATGCAGCCCTTCCCAGTACCCATGTCTGTCCCCACAGAAGTTCTCAGACCCCAATCCTTTGTGTTTTAGGGAGACCTTGTTCCCTAGGTGTGACTGACCGCATCATTGCCCGCTGGTGACCAACCCAGCCTGCAGCCTCTCTCCCAGCCCTGAGGGGTAAGGCAGAAAGTTCCCACCCTTTAATCACATGGTCAGCTGCCCTGGCACCAGCCCCATCTTTTGGGATGTCCGGAAGTCCCATGATGTTGACATCAGCTCAGATGTGGTCCAAGGGGGAGGTTGTTAGAAATAACCAGAGATAATCCTGTCACCTTCATTTAGGAAATTCCAAGTGTCTTAGGAGCTCTGCACCAGGGCTGGGAACAAAGAATGAATTTCTGGTTCTCATTCTCAGTCCCAGAAACACAGAGCAGAGCAAAGACCTCAAGTTGGGGGAGAACACAGCACCTGGCAGCACATGGTGCCTGCCTAGCCCCCCCACTCAGGGAAGGCACTCAACTCTAAAGAGTTTCTTCTAAAAGTTCTTGTTCTGGTCCTATTTGGGATTCAGGCTCTGTTCCCATAGAAACAGGGAAGTTGAGTTTCTAGACTAGGGGAGAAAAATCCAAGTAACCTAACACATGGTGACAGACGATGCATATTTATGATGAGCCACAAGCAGGGGTCAGAGTCATTCTCTCAGGTGATGCACACTGAGTGTCAAGCAAGAACCACACTGCTGCTGGGTGCTGGGGGAAAGACATCTGTGAGCCAGGCAGCACCCCAGAATGCACATTAGACATGTAACAAGGAAACAGGCCTAGCTGACATC
>RJWT010019518.1:0-18366 GCA_004365215.1 Cuniculus paca
AGAGTTCCCAAGGGCTCAACCCCATGACTGGAACTGGGTCCTGCTTCCTAAGTCCCATTGCCTTCCAAAAGTGACACCTCTAAGTCCTGTGGCACTGGGGACCAAACCCTCAATGCACAAGGCTTTGGGGGACATTTTAGATCCAAACCATAGCAGCCCAGGCTGGCCTTAAATTCATGGTGGTCTTTCTGCCTCAGCCTCCCAAGCGCTGGGATTACAGGAGTGCATTTCCAACTGGCTTGTAGTGAGGATCTTCACAGGTCCCAAGGGCCTGTCCATCCCAGTCTCATCCTCCTGTTCCCTACAGCTTTGCAGTGCTGGCCACACCCCAAGGGGAATGCTCAGTTTCCACGTCTTACTAGATGCCAGTGCCATGCAGATAGCAAACTCATGGTGTGACCAATAATTGCAATATGGCAATTTGACGGCAGTAGGAAACACCCAGAGGATTAGGAAAGCACAGTTCTGGATGTATCTGTGGATGACTGACATGGGCACCAGCCAATAGGCATGTAAGCCGGATGAAATAAAAAGGGAAAGGAGAAGGAAGCTTCGAAGAGCTCCAGTCTCCTTGGGTCCCCTTGGGTGGATGCGTCTATCGCTGTTGTTGCCTTTGGACACCCGTCTCCAGGTCTCCGCGTAGGTTTCCGCTGCCTCCCATCCCAGATTGGGTCTGGTGATTCTCTAAGAAGCTTCCAGGCCTTCAGCCTTGGACTGGTGCTACCACAGCTTCCACCTTCTCGGGCTGAGCAGCTCCTGGCTTTTCCCACTCTCCAGCGCTCAGGCGTGGACTTTGCCCCTCTTGTCCTGTACCTAATCAATCTCCTTGCATCATGATACATATATTTCCTATCGATTCTGTGTCTGTAGAGTATTACCTTTTTTGAATGTCACATACCCAACACTTAGACATTAGTTTAAGTCATAAGATATCTTCAAAGTATAGAACCCTATTGGGAGAAACGAAGAAAGCTGAAAATAAATGGCGAGGACACCACTGTAGCCTAGATGGCTAGAAACAACAAATGCATCTGTATCATTTGCACTGCTATGTAGAGCGAATATACCATGTACGGAGGCCCTTATGGGACACTTGATAAGAGCCTGATAAATGAAGTGATGTTATTCACTGATTAAAAGGTTAAAGAGACTAAAGAAAATTTTTATAGGGTGTCATAGCACATTTTGCCTACCAAATTTCATATTACAAAGTGACAATTATCCAAACCATATAGTAACAGTGGAAAACATTTTGATCAGTAGAAAAGGTTAAACAGGCCAAAATGAGCTCAATATACAGAAAAACTAAAAATCCAACAGTGAGGAAAGCAACTGCTATATAATAAATATTTTGGAAAAAAATATAATACAGAGAGGAGTTATACCTTATGTTATTTTCCACAATAAATTGCAGACTAGATTGTACAGATGTTGGAGAAACAAATCATAAAAAAAGACAAGAAAATCTAATTCCCCATTTATCATAATAGAAGAGAAGCCACTATCAGAGACACAAAAAGATTTTCAAAATAAAAAATAGGAATCTTTGGTTGAGTAAAATATAGAGCAACCCTGAGAAGGCAAAAACTCAACAGCATGAAAGAAAGAAGAAACAAGCCATGTGTACATCTAAAACATATTAATTTTGCCTTTTCTACGAAAAGTTGAAATCAGTACCCAGATTCTACTAGGTAAGCCGCAAAGGGGTCGAGCAGACAGTTTATAAGGAAGTGCAGATGAGAGAGCAAAACACGGGGAAGTACCGAGCTCTTACAGAAACGAGGAAATGCAAATGACCCACTCTAGGGTGTATGGAACTGGAAAAGAAAAGAAACTCTGAAATCCTGCACTGGTGGAGCCTTGGGCAACAGGAAGGGGGGCCCAGGGAGGGTCCAGGGCCTGGGCCAGACAGCTGGACCAAACACTGGTGCCAGCACGCACCACCTCTGGATCCTTGGAAAAGCAGCATTTTCCTCCTTGCTTCAGTTTCCTCACCAGTCTAATGTGGTGTTTGTTTTTTTTTTTTTTTTTTTTGGTACCAGGGATTGAACTTACAACCTCACACTTGTCAGGCAGGCACTTATGCCACTGAGCTAAATCCCCGGCCCTGTCTATTGGGGTTTTAACAAATTGTTGTTTTGCACAACACTAGGGACTGAACCCAGGGCCTTCACACTGAACTACATCTTTAGCCCTTTATCATTTTTAATTTTGAATCAGGGTCTTGCTAAGTTACTAAGTCACCCAGGCTGGGCTCAAACTTGCCTTCCTCCTGCTTCAGCCTCCCAGAATACTGCATATGTCCCACCATGCCTGGTTTCTAATGAGTGTCCGTGAATTAATATAAGTGCTGGGTCAGTGCTCTGTAAGTACTGGTTGTAATTATTTTTGTAGGAGGGAGTCTTCCTCATAGTTCACCTCAATTATGGCAAAGTACATGGATTTTAGAACCAAAAATATTCATTTAACAAGTACTTGCTGAATGCCAGATCTGGGTGCAGAAACCAATGCCATTAATAATTAGAGATGTCACTCAGTGAAAATAGCTCAGCAACTCTGAATTGCAATTCCCCATCTATAACATGGCATCATAAGCATACTGTTTAAGGGTTGTCTGGGGTAGAATGTGATGTCCCTCCATAAAGCACCTAAGGAGGAGCAGGGCGTGATGGCACACGCCCATAATTCCAGCACTCGGAAGGCTGAGGCAGAAGGATCCCCATGAGCTCGAGGCCAGCATGGACTATATCATGAGTTTAAAGCCAGTCTGAACTAAGCAAGACCCTGTTTCAAAAATAAAACACCTAGGAAAGGCCTGGCATGCAGAAGTCCTTAGGAAATAGTACACGTCTCCTTCCTCTGCCTGGGGTTACAGATGTGCTCTGAGGTGCCTGCGACACTGACCCACTTTAGGTCTATCGAGACCCCAGTCCCTGAAGCTCTCAATGCCGTCCACCTCCACACAAGTAAATCAAGCCAGTAACATCACTGATTCATAAAATCAAAGGTGGTGTTCGATGTGCCACAAAACAGACGTGCATGCTAAAAACTCCATCGCTTGTTTCTATTTTCTTACTTGCTCTGGCTTACTCTTGGGTCTGCCTGTTTATTGCTGGGCTCTCACGATGGCTTTGCCAGCCCAGCAGGTGCACTCGGCCTGCTGCCAGATCATCCTGGTAACTGGGACCATGCTGACTCTCCCTCTTCAGGAATATTTGTGTTTTGGGGAGTGGGGAAGCAGCGCTCCTGGACACCCCGGATCTGGCACAGAACAGACGCTGAGTAAATATTTGTGGAAATAAAGGATGGGTGAACGGTTGACTTTGAGTGGGGGACTCTGGCAGAGGAAGTGGCTGGATACTGGTGACAGTCTCAGCAACAGCGCCTGGAGACCATGCTGGACTGAGTGTGGCCCTGCTTGTGGGAACCAGTTCTGCAGGAGGAGGACTGGGGCTCTGGCAGGTGCCCCTCATCACCTCAGCAAGCAGCAGGTGTGCCCCGCATGTGCCACGTCTCCAAGTCAGCTCCAGACAGGTGGCTGCTGGGAGTCGGGGGACTTCGGCCGCCTCCCTGCCTAGGTCCTGGTCTTGCGTGGTAAGCAGCGGCTCTGAGGCTGCTCCACCCGGTTCGTGTTCCAGCAGCTACTGTGTGACTCAGGTCCAAATCCATGAACTCTTCTGAATCTCCACTGCTCACTACTTTAACAACTATTTACTGTGCCCTTTCTGTGTGCCGGGTCCTGGAGACAGGGTTGAGCCAGACCTTGGCCACCATAGAATTAAATCACTGTTCCATTGAAAACTCCTTGGCAGCTGTGCTCAAGAGGAGCTGATTGGCCCAGCTTGGATCACGTGTCAAGTCCCAAGCCAATCACCTACAACTGTGCAGCAGAACCATTCTTGGCCTCAGGGCCCCACCCATGAGCATGGGGGAGGGCTCCACGCCCAGCAAATGAGAGCTGGTTGTCCACACCACAACCGCCCGGGATGCTTGTGAGGTGAAATTCCACTTGACGTGGCTGGTGCAGACCCTGCGCCACTAGGCTGTGTCGATGGTACTTGTCTGTATAGTGTGTTGGTCCAGGTGTGGTGGTGCATACCTGTCGTCTCAGTGCCTGGGGAGGCTGAGGCAGGAGGGCTGCAAGTTTGAGGCCAGCCTGGGCAACTGAGTGAGACTTTGTTACAAAATTTGTTAAGACTGAAGAAAGGTTGAGGATGTAGCTCAATGGTGGAGCACTTGCTTAGCATCCCTGAGGTCCCAGGTTTAATCCTCAGGCCTCAAAACAAAAACAAAGCCTAATAACGATGACAATAAGAATAATAACAATTTACAATGTGCAATAAGCAAGAGAAAAGTATTGTTAATAATGATGTCTTACGTACCGAGCAACTTTATGTTCCTGTCTCGTCTTTGTCTTGATCAAGGACCCTGCATTGCTGGGTTGACTTAAACAAGTTAGTTGGGACCACGAGCTGCCCAGGCTGGGCCAGCTGTGCAGAGTTGGGAAAAAGGGATTCTGGGGCCAGGGATTTAGCTCAGCGGCATAAGCGCCTGCCTGGCAAGCGTGAGGTTGTGAGTTCGATCCCTGGTACCAAAAAAACCCAAAAGGGAGTCTGGAATTTTGGAAAGCGGCTCTTTTCCCCTTTGCCTAGACACTGAAGAACCAGCTTAGCTTCTTGCAGAATTGGAGGAGGGGATCTCAGGCTGGGTTCAGCAACGCCCCCAACTCTACTTTGCTGAGGACTATTAAACCACCAATGCCTGTCTCTGGACTCAGTTTCTCCACTGGCCCATGTGTGTGGGGAGTCTTGAGGTCTGCCTGGGTTGGTTTCACTTTGGAGAGAAGCAGCTGAAGTCAGGGGCGGGAAGGAGCTGTCCCTGGGAGCAGCCTCGGTGGCCCAGCTGCTCCCTGCCCCTCCCCCCGTGCCCTTGGGAGCACCCTGGGCCGCCAGCCCGCAACTGATGACTTCACTGGTTGTGTGGCTGAAACCCAAGCGGTCCACTAGGGGCCGAGCAGGACGTTTTTCCGGCGGTGGGAGCCTTTGTTCTGCAGGCTTGACAGCGGAGCAGAGGAACTTCCAGCCCGCTGACGTCAGCCACAAGCTTGGCTGGGGCTCAGGCTTAAACCTAGGAACCTGCAGGGGGCTGAGGAAGGCCGCCTTCTCTACTTCCCGATAACCAGGGAAGCTGGAGCTCATTCACCCTGGAAGGAGCTGGAGAAGGGGGATGGAAGCGCTTTCTCGTTCTGGTCCAGCCACTTTTGTTGGCTAAATGAGTTAGGCTAGCCACTTATCGTCACTGGCATTGTTTTCTCATCTGGAAAATGGGAATAACGGTCCCTCAAACCACCTAGTTTCGAGTACTAAACATAAAGCATTTCAAACAATCCAAGTGTGGTGGTGCATGCCTATCACCCCAGCATTCTGGAGGCTGAGGCAGGAGGATTCCAGTTAGTTCTAAGCCAGTGAGGGCTACAAAGTGAGTTCAAAGCCAGGCTGAACTACACAGCAAGACCTTGCCTCAAATCAAAACAAAAGTAAAACCCCCCTGGTGTGTAGTAAATGCTCAGTAAATACAGACAGCGATTTTTATTGCTATTATTATCTTTCCAGTACCAAGGAAGTGGCGTGGCACGTGCCTGTGTGTGCTTGTGTGTGCACAAGCGTGGGTGGCACCAAGCAGAGTCCCCTGTTCCCACAGGAGGCGCACACTTGGCCTCTGCTGGGACTTCCTGTCCTGCTCTTCCTGGGCCCACGAGCCTTCGCAAGATGGGGGCTGCTTCTCCGGCAAAGGACCACGCGCTGCATGGCTTCAACACCAGAAATCAACAGTTCCCCATTTCCAACCCTTCTGGGTGAGGCCTGTGAGGGAGGATCTGTGCCCTGTGTCTTCTCACATCCTCTTCCATGCGTCTGTGTGCAGATGCCCTCTTAGAAGGGCACCTACCCTGATCGCCTCATCTGAACTTGATTAGCTCCGTACTTAGCTCCTGCTCCAGGTTCTGCCAGCTTCCAAGGTGCTGGGGTTAGGGTTGCAACCTGTGAATTTCAGGGAGAAAACCCAGCTTGACGCATAACGATGCCCGAGGCAGAGGGCTGTCATGTTCAGCTGAAATACACACTCCAAGTCTTCCAGCACCAGCAGGGAAAAGGTAATTTGGAGTGAAAGACACAGTAGTTTCAAGTCTGAAAAGTCTCAGAAGCTACTTACGAGCCAGGTTTGGTGGCACCAGCTTATAATCCCAGCTATCAACGGGGCATGGTGGCACACACCTGTAATCCTAGCACTTGGGAGGCTGAAGCAGGAAGACTGATGCAAGTTCAAGGCCAGCCTGAACTATGTAGCAAGGCTTTGTCTCAAAAAAAGAGGCCTGGGAGTATCTGCACACTTGCCTAGCATATATGAGGTCCTGTGTTCAATCCCTAGTACTGAAAAAATAAGAAAGAAAGAAATCAGGTTATAAAGCTCAAATCATTACTCATTTTCCATTCTAAGGTTCTGTTCCCCGTTCTGTTTCATCTGTCAAAATCAAACATGAAATCTGAGGACCCCCCCCCAATAAAATGATGGCAGCAGAGTTGGGCAGAGGGAAGACCTGGACCCTGGTTCCTGCACTTTCTGCACAGCCTTGACACATGTCCACCTCTCTGGGCCTCAGTCTCCCGTGTGCAAAGTGTGAGCTTGTGGGTGCACACACAGGTGCGCGACGTAGAGGAAGAGGGTCAGGTGGTTGCTCCCATGGGAGGCTGGAGGACAGGGCCAGGTCTCCCTTGTGCGTCCGCTTTGCACACAGGTGAGCAATCTGGAATAGGGTTTCTCAAGCCCAAAGCACAGATGCTCTGTGTGTCACAGGGTATCGTGCAGAACTGCGTGTGTTTTACACTAAAACGTGAGCTTTTATTTTTATTTGTTTGTTTATTTTTTCACTTTTTGAGACAGTCTCACTATAACATTCAGACTGGCCTTGAGCTCACTTTGTAGCCCAGGCTGGTCTCGAACTTGCAGAGATCCTCCTGCCTCAGTTTCTCGAGTGCTGGGATTATATGCACTACTACGCCCAGCTCATAAGCCTTTAAAGAGATGAGAAGCACAGGCTTGTGGTGGCTGCTCTGAGCTCCATCCTGACCCTGACCCCTGGGTACAGGTCCTTCCCACAGACCTGTACCTAGGGATACAGATGGGGATTCTTCCCTGGAAAGGTCTGGGGTCCTCTGCACAGGGCATGGTCAGAGGCCACAGCTGTGTGAGTGTGGATTCCCTCCCCAGCCTGAGCACCCTGCGTGTCTTTTGCTTACCACCTTGGTTCTGCTTGTCCTGGGCATGGCCTGACGGGGCCAGATGAGGGCAGGTGGGCAGAGGAAGCCGACTGAACCACAGGAGGGGCATCTTGGGGTTTCCCTGTCTTCTGGTTCCCCGACAATCAGATGGTAGGAACTGGAAAGTGAGAGCTTGAGTTTCCCTCCTCTCCCCCAGAGCCCAGCTTCTTGACAGTGATGGCAACAGCTGTCCTCCCCTTCCACTCACTGCTCCACCTGCTGCTGTCCTCAGGCCGGGCCCCAGAACCCCCTAAACTTGTCCCCTGTGAGGTCCTGAGCACATGCTTGTGGCTGGTGGCAGCCCGTCCTCATCTCAGGGCTGCCACAGGGGACGCTGGCTCCAGAGTGGCTGCCTGACCCTGCTTGTTCGCCTTGCTGTCCTGCTGCTCCCCTGCTGCTGTCTGTCCAGCTTCTCCTTGCTCTTACAGTCACACCTACCGCATGTTCTCCCTGTACACCTCATCTGCTCCCGCTCAATCCTTCCCCTCACGCTGGTGGCCTTCAGTGGCCACCCCAGGCGCAGAGCTCTGTGGGGACTTCTGGCCTGCCACCTGGTTTCCTGGACATCGCAGGGCCTTTCCAACTCAGGGGAGCTCAAGGGGAGTTGTTACCATCCCCAAAGCCATCCTGCCATCTATTTCTTTTTTTTTCTGCACCAGGGATCGAACTCATGACATCGAGCTTGCCAGGTAGGTTGCTTATGCCACTGAGTTAAATCCCCGGCCCTTGTCTTTTTAAGACAGCATCTCACTATGCCATTAAGGCTGGCCTTGAACTCACTTTGTAGGCTAGGCTGGTCTCAAACTTGCAAGGATCCTCCTGTCTCAGCCTCCCGAGTGCTGGATTACAGGCGTGCACTATCACGCCCGGCTCATCCTGCCACCTACTCCCGGCACTGAAACCAGTGACAGATCCGTAGATAGACTGATTAGCTTCAGTCTCATTCCTTGACCAGACCACAGTCTCCTTGGTCACTCGGTGTCCCTCCCAGGTCCTCACACAGCTGGACTCACAGCGGGACCTCTAAGGGGAGCCAGGGTCAGGCTCTGGAGGCCTGGAAGAAATGCCGACTGGGGTAGTAGTGGGGGTGGTCCAGAGACCTGGGGTTCTGTCCTTGTTCTGTCACCAGTAGTCTGTGTGACTCTGGGAAAGCCACAACCTGATGGTCAGCCTCAGTTTTCCGTTACACAGAGGTTGGCGGTGTGGATTCCTTCTGAGGGTGGAGTGGCAAAAGAGAGAGCAAAGCGCCTCACACAGTGGCATGTCGTGGGATGATGTGGGCACAGTGGGGACAAACGTCCTGCTCTGTCCTGGGCCAACCTGCTGCCAGTCCACAGGGAGCCAGAGTCATCCTTTAAAAACACAACTCAGCATGCTACATCTCTGTGAAAAGTCCCTCAGAAGTCTCTCCAGAATGAAGCCTGGAGCCTCATAAGGCCTGAGGGCGTCCATGCCCTTGGGTATCGTCTACCATTTCTATCGGGACGCCTCCAACAGCGGCTCCCGAGTGCCTACACCACTCCGCGCATGCGCCTTGTCTCCGCACACAGCCCACTGGGACTGCGCAGGCGCATCCTTTTGGGTTGGGGCGTGTGTTCTTGCGAGAGGCACGCAAGGTCATGCAGAACTGGGCAGAAAAGGGGCCAGGCCTTAATGATGTGCCGCAGGAAGGCAACCAAGAAACATCTCAGGACTCAAAAGCAGAGCAGAACAGAGAAATCTACATACCAGGTGCGTGAAAAAATACGGTGAATGTTTAAATTTTAAAAAATCGTTACAGCTGGTGCACGCCTGTAATCCCAGCGCTTGGGAAGCTGAGGCAGGAGGATCGTTGCAAGTTGGAGACCAGCCTGGGTTACAAAATGAGGTCAAGGCCAGCCTGCACTGCATAGCGAGACTCTGTCTCCAAAAGAAAAAAACAAAACAAAAACAAAACACTGTTACAGAGAAAGACACATTGCCATTCGTCCCCTCTTAAACCGCCCCCCCCCACTTGGGACACATTTAATCCATTGTTTTTACAGCTTTCTGGAGCAGTACTGATAGTCCTCTTTCGTGTCTTCAGTGGTGCCTCGTGGGTGTCTCCATGTCCTAATCGATTGAAAATGTTTACATGTCATAGTTATTTTGACTTAGAAGAGGAGCCAGAAGTCACGCAGTGTCAGATCCAGTGAAGAAGGTGGATGAGGACACGGCGTGATCCTTTCGCAAGCTTGCCCTTCCTTTCTGTTGGATGGCGCTCACCGGGGATGTTCACCACATTTTTGATCGCAACCTTGTAAAGACACTCACGAAGGAGGATTCCAGAACTGCCTCAGAAAGGGTCAAGAATAATGGGATGAGTGTGTTCAAGGCAAGGGGGAGGATTTTAAGAGGAATGAATGGCTACGTCTTTTACTGTAATAAATGAAAAATGTAAACATTCCCCTATATTTTGATCATGTTCTCCACTGGCTTCATTGAGCCTCCTTGCAAGCTGGGCTGGGAGGAGTGGGCTCCTGGGTTGGAGTGATTCGAATGACTGATAAAAGGAGTTTTTAAACCTGAAAGCCAGAAACCCTTTGAGAATCCCTAGGGAGACCTGGCATGCGCAGCCGTCTTGAGTCTCCTGGGAGACGCGTCTATGTGGGTCAGGGTGTCCACATGGGTCAGCACTGCTGGGCAGGGTCCGCAACGCCGAGATGCTTGGCAGTGACTTGGTTGTCACAGCTTGGGTGCCATCTATTCAGCGGAGACTGGAGATGCTGCTAAATGCCGCAGAGCCCACAGCACAAGCGCCCTCCACAGAGAAGTCTGTCCCCACCTAGTGCCTAGGTTGAGCCCCTTCTTCTAAAGTCCAGCTGCTTGGCTTCCCTTCCCAGGGTCACCCGGGGCCGCCCGTGGCAACTCAGCTACTCCTGTGTGCTTTTATTTTTTCCACTTTTAAACGTGTACTTGGGGTAGCTCTGTGGCGGATGGCTTGCTTAAATGCTATTTATTTATTTGTTTATTTTTTAACCTTCCCAAAGGATTTATTAAAACACAGAAACCAAAACATACACACAAAGTACAAAGTCAAGGGGACTGTGCTGGCCACGGTCTCTGTCCAGCCTCCCTTGGGCCTGGATGGGGAACACGGCACGACTCACAGAGGGGCCCGGAATCCAGAGCTCAACCCCTGCCTTCTGGGACCCTGGCTGTTACCCCCCTGCCCCCAACTTGCAGAATGCGATCCCCATGCTCCCACTGCCCCAGGCTGGCTCCACCCTCTGTGAGAAGAGTTTGGCACAAACACACACACACCCGACGGGCCCTGATGCTTTATATTTATTATATTCTATCTGCTCAGAGGGCTGTCATAAAGAATAAAGGAAAACTGGGCCTGGTGGTGCACACCTGTAATTCCATCACTCGGGAGGCTGAGGCAGGAGGATCCTTGCAAGTTTGAGCCCAACCTGGGCTACATAGTGAGTTCACAGCCAGCTGGAACTACATATCAAGACCCTGTCTCAAACAAACAAACAAAAACAAAAAATCTGGCCAGGGATTTAGCCCAGCAGCATAAGCACCTGCCTGGCAAGTGTGAGGTCACGAGTTCCATCCCCAGTACCAAAAAAACAAAAACAAAACAAAACCAAAAACAAAAACAGAACTTCGAATTGTAAGTACCTTCTCCTTTATTTGCACATACATATAAAAGAGTACTGTGGTTAAGTGTATTGGTTATCAGTATATATTCATTTCCCCTGCCTGAAACATGCTTTAATTATTTAGGTGGTATGGTTGGTAGGGGAGGCAGGGAAAGAGAAAGAGAATATTAAAAATTCTAGAATGTGTATAAAGGGAAAATCAATATTTTCATGGGAGAAGGGATTTAAAAAATTAGCTATGCTCTTACGGACAAAGTCTGTCTTTGAAAGGCTGAGCGTAAATGTGCGATTGCATAGGTACCCCTGGGAATTCTTCTCCGGGCTCCCGCATCGCCCAGGGTGGCAGTCAGGTTTGCTGCTCCAATGGACAGCGCCTGCCACCTGCACTGGCCATGAAGATGGCTCTTTCTTCCATGCTGACGACTCCTCCCTTACATCAGGCATTTAAAGAAGTACTCTTGTCACCCCGTTAGATTCTGATCACAGAGTAAGTGCCGTTTTCCCACCAGCAAGCCGTCAGCGTCATGTCAGAGTACAGTCACACACTGCAGGGTTGCTGAGGCTGTGTTGGTTCATCTGGGGCTTAGGAAGAGCCATGTGGGTAGAGGCCGCGCTTTTCCTAGGATACAGGAGGGCAGGAAACCTGCAGGGGGAGGGGGTCCTGACTCTTGGGGAGCCCAGGAACCTGGCCGTCATGGGGCAGGGCCAACCCTTTGGACTCTGGGCTAATCATCCTAAAGATTCCCCTGGCACTGTGACAAAATACCTGAGAAAACTGCATGCAAGGAGGAAAGATTTATTTTGGCTCACGGTTTCAGAGGTGTCAGTCCCTGGTCACTGGGCTTTGCTACTTTGGGCCGTAAGGACACAGTCCGTGATGGTGGCAGGAGCAGGTGGTGGAGGAAAGCTGTTCATCTCATGGGGGTTAGGAGCAAAAGGTGCCATGGGCCCCAGTACCCCTTCAGGGCACCTCTGATAACCTAACTTCCTCCTTCCCAGTAGTGCTGTCAGCGGGACACCAAGCTGTCAGCACACAAGCTTCGGGAACACATTCATGATCCACACCATGACACGCCCTTTGTTCATGGACTCATTCATTCAGGGAATAGTTACTGAGCGTCTACCCTGTGCTCCAGGGACAGAGGCCACAGCAGAGTGCAGAACACGAAAGACCACAGTGCTTATGCAGCTCGTCTGGGTGTGGGGGAGACAGGTAATGTACAGGAAGAGCCTCCTGTCCTGGGCAGGCTGAGGAGGGAGGATGGGCCAGTGCCAAGGCCTGGGGGGAGGCACACAGTGGCCTGGACAGCCAGCCTGCTTTTCCTGCAGGCCACCTGGCACCATACCTGGAACGTGGAAGGCGCCCCGTGGGCCGCTGTCCCCTGGCCCTGGGCCATGCCCACTTGGGTGGCCCAGAGCTCGTGCTGGCCAGAGCAGCCTACAAGCGCTGTGAGCACGGGGTAGCCCCAGAGCTGCACTGGCTGGAGGCCACTGGCTCATTGTGGAAGTAAATGGCTCCGCCCAGTGAGCCCAGGAAATGGTGGGGCGGGGGTGGGAGGGTGGGGGTGCGGAGGCTGTGAAGGGCACGGCCACCATTTGGGATGCGGAGGCCCAATTCTGCTTTTTGTCTCAGTGGGCTGGGGGCAGGGTGGCAGCAGCTGGCCTACTGGGAGGAGAGATGTCCTGGTCCTTTGTGGGCCAGCCCCTCACGATACCGTCCCCGTGGGGCCTGGCAGGATGGTCCTGAGCTCCAGAGACTGGTGGAGGTTTTGAAGATCTGCTGTATTCTGTAACCCATCACCTCAAAGAAAAAAAGTTGGGAAATTAAAAAAGGAGGAAAAGAAAGGAAAAAAGGAAGAAAGATGCCAGTGTGGTGGTGTACGCCTGTAATCCCTGCATTCAGGAGGCTGAGGCAGGAGGATCTCCATGAGTTGGAGGCCGGTTTGGGCTACATAGGGAGACTCTGTCTCAAAACAAACATAAAAGAACAAAAGAAAGTACAGAAAAGGAAGGAAGGAAAGCAAGTGGGAGGGAAGGCAGGGAGGAAAGAAAAAAAAAAGGGAAAGAAGAAAAGAAAAGGATATAAAAGCACCCACAGCCGCCGGGCGGGGGACCGTCCCTGACTGTGGCAGTTGCGGACACTTTGGCAGCTCGGGCTGTGACTCAGTCCTGGGCTCCGCTTGCGTAATTCTCCCCAGCCGGGCAGGAGAATGAGGGAGGAAAAGCAGAGCGGTGACATTTAGTAGCAGAAAGGAAACCCACACAACATTTGTGCAGGGCTGTCCAAAAATAGCGGCTTCTCCGGGCCGGGCTGGAAACGGCGCTCTCCGCCGGAAGCACGCAAGCCGTGGCACATTTTTGTGGACCACCCGCACCCCGGTGCGGTTTGCGGCACTCAGCAAGCATTTCCTGTGGGCCTACTGTGTGCCTGCAGGGGCTAAGGGGCGGGGATGGGGAGTACGGGCCAGGGAGACACTACGTGGACAGCAGGGATAGAAGTATGGAGGGGTTGGAGAGTGAAACCTGGGCTTGGCGCCCTACCAGCTCCGAGCCTCAGTTTCCCTGTCTGTGAAGTGGGAGCGCCGATACCTCTTGCTTCATGTGAGGAGCTGGGTCCTCATGGCGCGTCACATTTGGTACCGGCTGGTGCTCAGCACAGTGGTGTGGGCACCTGCACAGGCTCTTTTGACATTTTATGCCAGTTTCCTGGCCCTCAGTCAGAGGTACAGCTGCCTGATCGGTTTGTTGTAAAAACTAATAGAAGTAAGTCAGGTGTGGTGGTGCGTGCCTATAATCTCAGCATTCAGGAGGCTGAGGCAGGAGGATTGCCATGAGTTTGAGGCCAGCCTGGGCTACATAGTGAGTTCAAGGCCAGCCTGAGTTACAAAAGGAGACCTTATCTCAAAAAAATTAAATAAATGAATAAATAAATAAAACAACATAATAGAAATCATGTGTGTAAAGCAATTCACCAAGTCATCATCACCATAATGGTCACCACCCTGAATCCCACAGAAGAAGCAGCAGGGTTCCCCAAGCAGAGGCCAGCCAGCCAGGTGAAGCTTGGAAGGCTGCAGAAAGGAGTGGTTGTTTTGGAAGGGAGTTTTGAAGGATGCATAGGAGTCTGCCAGGAGGGTTCTGGAAGGAAGAGGTGTTCCGGGCAAGGGGACAATATGAGAAATAGCATGAGTGTGCTGAAGAGCGGCAGGAAACAGGAAACAGCACAGGCACAGAGCCAGGCCAGAGGGCGACCTGAGAGAGGAGGGGACGCCTTCCTTTCTCCGCCCTTCTCTGGCCCAGTGGGCGGCCAGGAAGCCCTGGTGAGCACACCCCCTGACCAGGCTCTATCCAGCTGCGGGTGCCATCCAGCTTATCACCAGTACTGTCCCCTAGGTAGATTGGGGTCTCTCTGTAAGCGCATCTCAGAATTCAGCCAGGGAATCCCGGGCGTGGTGGCTCACACCTGTAATCTCAGCACTCGGGAGGCTGAGGCAGGAGGATCACTGTGAGTTCGAGGCCAGTCTGGGCTACATAAGAATTCAGCCAGGTAAAGCAGTGATGAAAAGGTTTCTACCTTTCGTTGGCAGTTCCTCCACTAGGCTCTCAGAGCCTCGTAAGAATCAGCTGCTTTCATTCCTACAGTAGCAACCCTGTGAAGTAGACACAGGTATTTGTCCTATTTTACTGAGTTACACTGATTCCAACCAATTTGCCAAAGCACTGTAGGCAGCTAGTCAGAGGCAGAGCCGCGATCGAGTCTCAGGCAGGACTCGGGAGGGTACGCTCTGAGCCCTCTGTCACGAGGGAGGGTGTTTTTCCTTTTTGTGTTTCGCTTTTTGCCTTGGATACCTGGAACCTCTGCTCGATTTAGCGATCAAGGGTAGTAGCTTCTCTTAACCTGGAGGTTTTGGCACTTTTTTTGGTTTTGTTTTTCCCGTTAAGGTCTGCAGGCTCTATCCAAACAGCCAGTCCAAGTTTTCTTCCTGCCGCATGCCTCTGGAGTTGTGCTCTGGGATTTGTGCCCTCCCTTTGTCCACACTTCCGCTGTGCTGTCCTCTCCCCTCGCCTCTGTTCACGCTGGTCCCCTAGCTGGCCCCGGCACATGGCGGCCTCCCTCCTCTGCGTCCCAAGGAGGAAGGAGATGCCCGCTGCTCTCCGCCGTTTCTGGAGAGGGTGGCGGGCTCAGCGTGGGGTGAGGGCCGGGGGGACCGAGCTCAGGAGCTCTGCAGCTGGGCTCTCCCGAGGCCCCAGGCTTCTCTCCAGCTGTCTCCCGAACACGTCTGCTTGCGTGGGCATAGCCTGTCCCAGACAGCAGCTCCGCCGGAAGTGCAGACATCGCCTTGATTCCTGTGTGGCCGCCCCAGCACCCCAAAGTGCACCCACGATCCGTCCACGGGTGGGTTAAATCACCCCCTCTACCCTCGGCCCAGCCCTTTAGAATGTTTTAAGCGGCATCTTGTCACTCTGTGTTCCTGACTCCCCAGTGACACTGCCTGTCATTCAGAACTAACCCCGTCCCTGCCCTTCAAGGGCTGCGGGATGCGTGTCCTTCACATCCTCACTCATCCTGTCTATTGTTGTCCATCTTCACTCTGGTCCAGCACACTCCTGGACTGCCTGCCCCAGGGCCTTTGCACTTGCTGCACGGCTACCAGAAGTGTGCTCAGCCTACTGACCACGTGGTCCCCCCTCACTCAGGCCGGCTGTCCCTCTACCTTGCAGCATTGTCCCTTGTAACACTCATCACCACCTGAGGGATCTGTTTATTGTCTGCCTCCCACTTATAATGTAAGTTACACCATGCGAGTCTCCCATGCCAAGAATACTGCCCGAGAGGTTCTCAGTAGCGAGTGTCTTCCACAGGAACATGCGGCAACAATGGACAGGGTCACAGACCTCCAGAGGACAGCGGGGAGGTTTGAACCCGGTGACACCCACTGTTCATGTGGTGCTGGGTCGGAAGAACTGAGAGTTCCTGAGCCCCGCAGTTAGAAAGATGGGGCGCGGGTGGGGCAGGGAGAGCCGGGGAAGGTTCCGAGTGCAGGCTTTCTTCACTGCGGGGCGCACTTGGTTCTAATGGAGCTGCCCGCGGGGGCATGGGGAGACTGGCAGGGGCAGATAGCAGGGACGCTGCTCCTCGCTGGAGGGCCTGATGGAAGAAGGACAGGCAAGTCTCAGTGCCTTCACCCAGTGCTCCAGGGGCCGTGGGGATACAACCTTAACAGCCAGCCCTAGCGAGAGGGACAGCCAGATGGAACGAGAAGGAACGAGGAACACCTGGAAGCCCAGCACTCAGGAGGCTGAGGCAGGAGGATGATGGCAAGTTCAAGCCCAGCCTGGGCAACTTAGCAGACTCCGTCTCAAAATAAAAATAAAGAATAAATATAAAAATGGCTGGGGCTGGGTGTGGTGGTACATGCCACTAATCCCAGCACTCAGGAGGCTGAGGCAGGAGGACTGCTGTGAGTTTGAGAGCAGCCTGGGCTGTACAGCGAGACCCTGTCTCACACCCCCCCATGACTGGGGAAGAAGCTTAGTGTGAAGGCCCTGGGTTAAATCCCCAGTAATACACACACACACACACACACACACACTCACACTCACACTCACACACACTCGGAAGAAAAGAAAATGTGAGGCTGGGTGGGACCGGAAGCAGAGTGTGGAAGCCAGCCAGGCCTCTGGGGTTTTCCAGGCCACTGGCTCTGAGCAGCAGGTGTGGTTCCCCGAAGCCAGGGGTCACTTTGCCTCTGTCCCCGTCCCTCTTCCTCTACCAGGGCCACCTCCCCTGTGCCCACCTGTGCATGTCCACCTCAGGCATGTGACCCGGCCTGTGGGTCCTGGGGACCCGGCACTCTCTGACCTCCTGAGGACCAAAGAGCACGGGGAACCTGGGGAGACCACAGCTCCGAAGTGGGGGTTCCTGTCCTACCGGGGCTCCAGCTTGCTGTGCTGTGTGACCTTCGGCCAGTTACTCACTCTCTCGGATTTCCTAGCTTCAGAGCTCGTGGTGTAGCTCAGCTGAGGTCTACAGCTGCTGGTTTCCCAGGGTCCCTAAATGGAAAGGTTGGAGCGCACCCCGATTGGGGATGCCGGGCTGTGGTGGTGTGTTCTGGGCGTGCGTGTGCGTGTGTTCTGGGCGCACGCGCGCGTGTGTGATTGGAACCAGATGTCCTCCTGCCTGCAGTTATAAACGGCCCCTGTTGTCCTGCAGCTGGGGATGCAGAGTGGCTATTTCCTGGGGAGACCAAACGCGCCTTAGGGTTTCATGAAACCTTCAACTCCAGGGCCAAGTTGCAGTCTCAGCACCTCAGTTTCCTGCTCCCCGGAAGTGCCCTGCGCCCGGGAGAGGGGTGCAGCCTGGGGTGTGGATCTGGCTGGCTTGGTGGCCTGGGGAGGAGAGTTGTGGGCACAGACCGGCAGGATGGGCTCCTGCGCCTGGGGGTGGAGACCAGAGATTGAGGCATTGCGGGCACCGACCCAGCCAGGGCTCCCCCAGGCAGGGACCCCCGCCCCCCATGGCAGCAGCACAGAGTTTGCATCCCAACTGAGGAGGGGACCCAGGGCTTCCAGCTGACCGCGTATCCCACTCGCATTTTATTTTCTTCTCCCTGTGCTTCCTTGAAGAGAGCAGAGAAGTATGGCTCGCATCCCAGCGTCCCGGCTATGTGGAGGGGACCTTGCAGACCCCAGCCCAGTCCTCCTTTCCCCCAGCTGGGTCCTGAGCTCCATGGAGAAGACACCACCAGCCCAAGGCCACCCAGACCCTCAGTAGCAGAGTTAGGATAGGAAATGAACTCTTCCGCCCCCAGCCCTGTGTTCTTGCCAGTTTACTATTTGACCCAGGGTGTCTAGAACCCCAGGACCTCTCCTGAAAGTTGCCACATAAAACGAGTCCCCTCAGCTGGGCATGGTGGCTCATGTCTGTAATCCCAGCATTCAGGAGTGTCTTCGTTACTTTCCTCTGGTTGCTGAGACAAACACCTGACATCCAAACTTAGGGAAGAAAAGGTTCATTTAGCTTACAGTTTCTGGAGATTTCAGTCCATAATCAGCTGGATCCAAGGCAGGGTGATGGCACTGGGGCAACACTTCAAGGCAGCAGCCAGAGCAAAAAGAAAAAAGCCTCTTCTCTACCCTTAAATTGTACACAGCCCCCCCCAACCTTCAGAGTGGGTGTAACACTCACAAAATGTCCTTGCCCTCCTTTGCGCAGGATGAGGATATTTACAAAGTAACAACCCTGGCTCCCTGCTGAGTCTCTCAGTTAAACTTCTAAACTTCTCAAGTTGACACAATGTATTAACCATAAGCAGGAGGTTGAGGCAGGAGAATCTCCAGGATTTCGAGGCCTGCCTGGGCTATAGCAAGACCCTGTCTTTAAACTAAACTAAACTAAACTAAACTAAACTAAACTAAAC